>SKCR01031416.1:0-89407 GCA_019454045.1 Zanthoxylum bungeanum | reverse complement strand
TGTGCTATGGATCAGGTGTTTGTTCATTGCTTGAAGCCATGAGTGACTATGTTTTGAGTATTGTAGAATGTGAGATCTTCCCCTGCTATGAATCGCTAAGGCCCCACGGTGGGCGCCAAATTGTGGATGCTGGATTTCGGCTGAGGTCCACAATCGAGAATTTGTAGGTTGGGGGCACTAGCGATCCTGGAAAACAAAGGTAGAGTGAGCAGGAGTAGACTACCCACCAGTGTGGTGGGTGCCGGGGGCACTCCGACGCTCAAGTCAGTAGTATGAAATGAGCAGTGAATAAGTAAAATGTGAAAGCAAGGTTTGCTATTACCTTAACCTTCTTTGGGTGGCCGTGACGGCGGAGGAAAATGTTTAAGAAATATGAAGCTCTGAGAGCTAGTGTCAGAGAATAGAGGCTTGTATGAGAGTGGAGAAGCTTGAATATCTTACACTCCGAATTCTGCTTCTATTTATAAGTGGAGAAATATGATTTCTTTGGTTTTGCACATGGGAACGGGGTCCCCATAACATGTTTAAAGCGTAAACTTTCGGTGATCATGAATCTTTCCATGTGGAGGATACGTATCATGTTTGGGAAAATAGGGAAATAGTTGGTAATGATTTGTGGTATGTCTATATTTTGTTTCTTGGCTTGGCTTTATGTGTTAATCTTTATCTGCAAGTGGAATAAGGTTTCTTTGGGCTTTACCCTGGGATTTTTGGTATTCAGACTCTCAGCTGGACCTTTGTCTATGGGCCTTATTTGGTACTGGGTTCGAAGTGAAAAGACGGTTTTACCCTCGGCCCAATTTTGGCCCGTACAGCAAGTATGTCCACTATTACATTTTGAGTTTGTCTAACAATCCTAAATGTTTCCCTTGGCTAGCATCATTCATATTTTGTAGAACCTAAGTTCTACATCAATATGACTTAGATGCGACATCAATATTGTGCTACATATACTGAGTTGTATAAGTATTTAAGGATCAAATCCACAATACTATGTAGACAACTACAAGCACAACACCAATATCAAAACTCATAATATATAAGGTCACTATGCAACTTAATAAGTCAGTATATTATAAGTTATAATTAATTCCATTCGCACAGTGGAATCAATTAGAACACTCCCACGACATGGTTTTTGACTCTAAATGACATAGATCATCTAATGTCACAATTAGACTCAAATCTAATTTCACCATAATGGTTGCAGACTATAATCTCAATGAATAGAAACTCGTTCTTAATATCTCAAAGGTACTATAGAACATGTTTCAAGTTCCATCCTATGGTCTACAATATATCAGAATAGCTCGTAACAATTACGACTAAATTGAAATATTTAATTGTACATAATATAATATTCATTATGTCATCATTCTATAATGCATAAGATTGACTCGAAATTCTTATCAATTTCTCTTTCGACTAAGGAATCATCCTTTACGAAAGATGAATACTATATCTAAAAGACACACTAACTTTCTAACAGTTACATTAACTGTGACACAGATAGTCATGTTGTGTATTTTATTAGATCATATCTAATGTACGATTAATGAGAGTATCTCACAAGTCTATAATTTTATATCATATATAGAATTTTATATCAAATGTAACAGAGACCACTCAATGTATTCACGGAGAAAATAAGAATTAGGTAAACCTTTTACCTCATAAACATCTCATTATTACCATAATAATGATTATGTTGTTAAGATATATAACATTAGAAAGAAATTTGTACGCTCTCACTAACCCTATGATCACATATGTATTCTCTATGTTTTAAAATCAAACAATCTGACTCATTTCAAAATTTGAGAACACACATTTCTGGAAAGCTTATCTGAATCTACAGTAGGCTTTGTAAGCTAGTATACCAAACTGCTATCTTAGCAAAATGAAAACTCTATGGCCCTTCCACAATGGAATGCCACTTTGCATTCTTAGTCAAAATGCACAATTTAATATTAACATTAACCAACAGATCCTTAATTGTTTAATTAGTGTTTCTAGAGACAAGTTTCCTCAAAATCTACAATAGATTGTTGAGTATAATATTTCTCACTGTCATACTATAAAGGTCAAACATTTAATAAGCTCACTTTACTTTTGCTGGGAAAACCATTTACACATTATATGAACAATTGATAACAAAAGCTCAATCAAGTTCAAAAATCGATTATAGTAAGCTAAGACCAATCTTAGATCTATGGTTCAATACTAACTTCCGGGACCGATATCAGATATCACTCCCACTATAAGTGATATGATAATTTTTCTTCATTAAGAAAACAACAAAACCATTAAGTATCGAATACTTCACAAATAATTCTGACATCATATTGGACTTATATGGAAGATATCAAATAGTCTTTTTATCTAATTAATTATGTGGTTCCATTTTACAATTCATCATTCTCACATTTGACTTCAATAAGGCAAGTCTTTTCTACAATAGTTAACATCCGATGTTACACACCAAGTAATAAAATCATTTTTATTACTTGGGATCGCATAAAATATATTATATCAAATAGAATACAAGATTCTATTAATATAGTAAATGATAAACATTTACCCGTACCTACGAGGTGCAAATATTTTTAATTGTATAACTGTTATACAAGAGAAAGATTCAAATCTCAAACTTTGCAAGATTCAAATTTTCTACTTATACATATCGTATACGTAACTATAGAAACCAATGGAACCTTAATAAAAAAAAATGATTTAGTATTTTTTGGAGCATATCCCCAGTAGTATCGAAACTAATTCGGTAATACTCAATATAAAACGAATCAATCATATAAGATTCGAATCCTCCCCCTCACAAATTCCATCAAAATGGAATCGTAGAAGAATGATATTGAGTAAGAATATATTTATTAAATAATCTTAGAACTTATTGTCATAAATTAATCAGTTTGATCATATGAGACATCTTTGAAAATTCAAAAACTCACGATGAATTTTAAAGATATAATTTTCAAAACTTCATATCAAAATTCTATGAACCAATCAAAATATTCGATCCACGTTTCATCAGAATAGATTGAAAGTTCTCGAACCTTTCAAGTCGTTCAATATGTGTTGTTTCAGAAACATGTAACTAAGTCATAACAACTCATAAACTAAGTTACGAAGTAAAGAAAACTACCCAAAATAATTTATAATTCATTAAACTACAAACATCTAATGTATTAATTTAATAAATTTGTGGTCCAATGACGATCATTGGTTAAATGAGATTTTAATCACATTCCCTGAATATAATATTCATTAAATGGATATGAATATGTGGTGTAATCTTGTATCAGACCATCATTTACCATGCGGGATAAGCATCTAATGCTTAAGTGATAAAACTTCTAAAACTATTGTTCTAAGTTATTTACTTAACCGAACATTTTTCTTAATGTTTATCTCTACGTCAATGACAGTACTAGTCGTATTAAAATTTGTAACAATTATTTACATAAAACAAGTAACTATCCAATAGTCACAAGTTTTTATATCAAATATAAAAACAATCATTAAAAAATATTTTAAAGACTAGACGGGAGATTTGATATCCAATATATATAGTTATCGTGTTATGAGTATCGATAATCTCTACACACAACTATACACATCTCCTTTCTTTATTTATTATCCTTTATTTTCATTTATTTTAGTAATTTATTTCAGATGAGTATTGTGGATTGGTGCATGATGTGATTTTCGGATGAACGAAATATGTTTTCTCTCTTGTGGTATATCGGATGGAAACGCAGACGTAAATTCCGTAGCCGAATTCGAATGGACAGTATTGCGGTTTGCACTCGGGATACAATGCCACGTACCACTTGAGAGATTCACATGTTTTGTTTCATCCAACCTTGCGTTTTAAGCATGATTTAGTCTAATAAGTCATTTATTTTTAAGCATGATTATGATATTTCTTTATGCATGATTTAGTTATTTTTCTTTTGCAATAGTAATTTAATTTATGTTTATGTTTAGGATGTTATTTATTCTTTGTGTTTGATAATTCAACATGCTCATCGTGTGATATTGTATGCTTGCCATTATTGAGACTTAGAATAGGTAGCATGTAAAACTTAGAATATGTGGTATGCAAACTTAGAATAGGTTGTATGAGAACATAGATATATGATTTACTTTTATGAATGCAAATTTAGATGTAGGTAATTGTCGAATGTGTATGTTGCGTAGACTTGGTTAAATTATTGCACAAATCTGTTCATTACAACTGGCATAAGTAAGGGACCATTCTGAACCCAACAGTTTGAGGTCTTCCCTTGCGATGGGTGAGTGCGGCCTTAAATCATTTTCCCGGTTTACACCGGGTGGCGACTCTATGTTATTTCTCCGGTTTAGTTCCCCCGTGGGCTACTCCGTATTCCCTACCGGGCCGCGAGCCTGGAACAGCGTCACCGATTTCTGTTGTCTACAGTCTGGCGACTCCATTGGGGATAGAGAATCGGCCCCGAAAAAATGCCTTGTAATGTTTGTGATTTTTGTTTTAGTTAACCGTGTCTACAGTGGGTTGAAGGGGTTTAATCAAAGGCAATATTAGAGCTAGGTAATGGTTTGGTGTCTTCTTTCATTCATTACCTTTCTATAAGGAAAAACTGTGAAGGCACCTAGATAATCATTTACTCGAAGCTTACCGTGATGGACTAATTTGGAGGACCTATTGTTTATTCCTGTCACCAAGGCGATAAGGGCCTAAGAGGCTTGGGTATTTAAGAGAGTCCGCTCCACCCTCCCTCTGGGGAATCTTCAATAAGAAATCCATTTGACAGTCAGTCATGTATCATCACTCATTGGCACGTACCTTAGCATATAAAAAAGGTGCGCTCACTCGGTCGCTCGAACCCTTGAGTGGGGAGACTTAGTTGTGGGCAATCCTTCGCCAGTGGGAGCCTATGTCTACACTCCTATAAACCCGCATGTAAACCATAGTCATATATCCTATAGAAGTTGCCCCTTTATGCTTTTGATAACCACATGCATATTATATCTCATACATCGCACACATCTCATGCATCTCATGCATACACGCATCATATTAACCCCGTGTCTTAAAAGCCATCATAGATATCCATTGGGTTAGGAAAAAAGAAGACTTGTTAAGAAGAGTTTAGCAAACATGAATATTGGGGAAAAGGAAACCGAGAAACAAAAAAAATTACGGCAAGGATAGAAAGACCATTGTGAAAAAAGAAAAGAAAAAAAATGAAAAAAAAAAAAAAAAAAAAAAGAAAAGAAAAAAGAAAATATAAAATTGATTGTTTGTCTTAGTCCATAATAGTTAGGCATAAGTCCAATGATGAAATCATTTGCTTTAGAGAGAAATCTTGGAAACGATAAACTCTTGATGTGCATTTATCTGATACTTTGAGTGATTGATCTATGTTAGACTCGTAAGCACTTGATTATGGTTCTTAGTAGTGAAAACCTGAGCAGTTAGCAAAGTGACTAGTTGAAGAAATTGTAGGTCGGTGAATGACCGTTCGCCTAAATGTCTATCCTAATTTTCTTGTGTTATGATGTGTGGTATGGTTGAAAATAAAAGAAAAGTCTCTAAAGAAAAGAATTAAACCGCCTATAACCGATAAGTGTGAAGCTACCCATGGGCGAGTATTAGGACCACCATGAGGAGAAATACTACCTTAAAGGGTAGGTGTGTTGAAAAAAAAGAAAAAAAGAAAAGAAAAAAGAAAAAAAAAGACAAAGGAAAAGAAAAATAAAATCATACCACATTGAGCACGGAAAAGCGATTGCAGAGCATAACTGAGACATCTAGGTTGGTTTGACCCATCGATCCCAATTTTTGAAACGAAATCATTGAGTTGGCTTACTTAAGGATCAAGCTGTAAAATAACCTTTGCACACACACACTTTGAGTCTAACTTAGATCATTTATTCAAAGACTTGGATTTGAGTTGCATTAAATGTTTTGAAGGTTCTCTGGTTTCAATACTGGGCATTCTTTGAGGGCAACAATATGTGTAACTATTGGGACTATTTCGTAACATGTGATATAATATGATATTATAGAATGCCATATCATGTGGTCCACCTTGACCTAATGCAAGCAGCGGAGAGCAGAAAGCTAAATCAAGACTGGGGCCGACCAGTCTACCACCTCGCGAATAAGGGATATACTGAGAATTTGAGCCATGAGACAGAAGAGAACAGAACAATCACCAGAAAAGAATCAGCAGAAGGAAATTGTAAGCAGACCCAGGGGGCGACCATAGACATTTGTAGGTAAATGGCACCAATGAGCACAAGGAAGGCCTAACCCATCAGAATAGGAAATACATCCATGCATACATGCATACACGTCATATACATGCATTTTTTGTTTTGTTCGCAGGTTTTGAAGAAATGGAAAAAGCGGCAAAGACGAGCAGTTTGGGGAATGAATCCCTGGGTCGAGGCCCACATTATCAGCAGTTTCGGGAATGAATCCCAGGGTTCATGGGTGGAGGCCCATGCTATCAACAGTTTCGGGAATGAATCCCAGGACCGAGGCCCACACTATCAGCAGTTTCGGGAATGAATCCCAGGGTCGAGGCCCACATTATCAACAGGTTCAGGAATAAAGCCCACAATCAACACAAGTTCGGGAACAAAGCCCAGGGAATAAAGATCACAATCAATTCAGTTCGGGAATAAAGCCCACAATCAACATAAGTTCGGGAACAAAGCCCAGGGAATAAAGCCCACAATCAACAGTTCGGGAACAAAACCCACAACTAATTCAGTTCGGGAACAAAGCCCACAGTCAACACAACTCGGGAACAAAGCCCACAGTCAGTACAGGTTGGGAACAAAGCCCACAGTCAATACAGTTTGGGAATAAAGCTCAGGGAACAAAGCCCACATTCAGCACAGTTCGGGAACAAAGCCCACCATCAGTTCAGTTCGGGAATAAAACCCACTCTCAGCACAGATCGGGAACAAAGCCCACAATCAGTTCGGGAATAAAGCCCACTCTTAACACAGCTCGGGAACAAAGCCCACAATTAGTTTGGGAATAAAGCCCACTATTAACACAGATAGGGAACAAAGCCCACTCTCCACACAGTTTGGGAATAAAGCCCACATTCAACACAGTTCGGGAACAAGACCCGCAATTCAATTTGGGAACAAGACCCACAATCGGGAACAAGACCCGAAATTCAATTTGGGAACAAGACCCATAATCGGGAACAAGACCCACAATTCAGGGAACAAGACCCTCAACTCAAATCGGGAACAAGACACACAGGAATAAGACCCTCAACTCAAATTGGGAACAAGATCCACGGGAACAAGACCCACAATTCAGGGAACAAGACCCACAATTTAGGGAATATGACCCTCAACTCAAAACGGGAACAAGACCCTCAACTCAAATCGGGAACGAGACCCACAATCGGGAACATGATTCGCAACTCAATTAGGGAACAAGACCCTCAGCTCACTTCGGGAACAAAACCCACTCGGTGGTTCGGGAACAAGACCCAGGGGTCACAGCACCTCGCCATCAATCTCAACACAAATCGGGAACAAGACCCACAAATTAGGAAAAAGACCCTCAACTCAAGTCAGGAACAAGACCCTTATCTCAACTCAGTAACAGTTCAGGAATGGACCACCTCACAGTAACGGTTCGAAAATAGACCAAAATCACATCAGACGCCGAAAATTGCACTCCGGGTATGGAGACATTACAACAACGCCTCGGGTATAGGGTTTAGCAAGCCGGATATGGCACTTCGGGTATGGAGATATTACAGCAACGCCTCGGGTATGGGGTTTAGCATGCCGGGTATGGCACTCCGGGTATAGAGATATTATAGCAACGCCTCGGGTATAGGGTTTATCACGCAGGGAATGGCACTCCGTGTATGAAGACACTACTGCGACACTCCGGGTATGGAGACACTACTGCGACACTCCGGGTATGGAGACACAACTGCGACACTCCGGGTATGGAGACGTAACCGCGACACCTCGGGTATGGGGTTTAGTACGCCGGGTATGGCACAACAAAATCAACTCAACTCAAAGCAACAGACAAGTCAAGTGGCAGCTGGCGAGCTAGGTAAGTAAAAATGCCTTGCATAAACTTTGATAGGATTGTCATTGTCACACAATGCACAAGTCCCATCAAAGTGGGGGCGACTGTAGGCACTGTATTTTTGCATATAAGTCCCGATGATGAGTCTCACATGGAGACACTACCTCTTTAAATTATGGAAGTCGCGGGAAACAGACGTCGAAAGGGAAGAGTCAGACATTGACATCTTGTTGGATTTAATTCGCTTGTTTCGCTTCGGGTTAACTTGTTAGACCTCTGTTTTAAAACACATCCTTAGCCCAAACCCCCGCAAATCACACACCAACCCCACCAAAATGGACCAAGCCCACACCCAAGGAGACCAAAGCCACACGCCCATCACCTTCCAAATTAACAAAAATCACACATTAAACACATGCCAATATCAAGACAAATCACCTTCCCTAATTAAAAGATACAAATCAAATAAATCAAATCACATTCCCTAATTAAATAAAATAAAATCAAATCCCAATAATCATCTTCCTAACTAAAACAAATTACCTCCCTAATTAAAGATATCATTTCCTTATGATACACAAATTAAATATTCCCCCCATAATTACAATATTCATTCCCTACCTATACAAGGTAAACCCCAACCTTTGCCTATAAAAAGAAGCCTTCACCAACCTTAGGACTCCTAGCTCATTCTCACATCTACTCACAACAGAAAAATAATAAACCATAATTCATACTTCACGACTCTCACTCTCCTCTCTCCTCGCACATACACACAATAAAATACATAATCCACAAGCCCTAAAACACACGCCACCTTCAAACTCAGCAAACCGTGACACATAGCAACTTCTCACCAACCCAAAATTGCCACGCACAAGCAGACTCCACTCACTCCCTTGCACTACCCTTCACGCAACAGCCCCTGCACTACCCTTCACGCATCAGCTCCCCCCTCAACGCAGCTCCTAACTTCAGGCATCAGCCCTCAAACTCAAGCCTAATAACAGCCCTCGCACCTGCCCCATAAACCACGACACACACCTCACAGTAAGCCCTCAAATTGACACTCAAAACACCCCCTCAACAGCCCATTTTTCACGCCACAAACTGCCCCCACTTCACAACTAAAACAACAACTTAAAATGCCTCTACTTCACAACTAAAACTGCAACAAATATGCCTTTACTTCACACCATATTCACCTCACGAAACTGCCCTAAACCACGTCCAGAAACTGCCTCTGAGACAGCCCCTGTAACCACTGAGAACACCCCCTAAAATACAGCCCCTGACCACCGAAAATAGCCCCTGAAACATAGCCCCTGACCCCTGAAACACAGCCCCTGACCACTAAAAATAGCCTCTGAAACACAGCCCCTGACCACCGAAAATAGCCCTTGAAACACAGCCTCTGACCACCAAAAACAGCCCCTGAAACACAGCCCATGACCACCAAAAACATCCCCTGAAACACAGCCCCTGACCAGCGAAAAACAGCAGCAAAACAGAGTAAAAAACAGCAGCCCAAATAGTGAAACAGCGAAGGAAAATGTTGAACCAGTGAACCGGAGGAGTTGCGGAGCATCAACCCTTCCGAGAACCGCGTAGCGCACTTCCGAGAGACGATTTAAGATGTTAGACCTGATGGCACCTTCTTTATTTATTATCTTTTATTTTCATTTATTTTAGTACTTTATTTCAGATGAGTATTGTGGATTGGTGCATGATATGATTTCCGGATGAACGGAATTTGTGTTCTCTCTTGTGGTATATCGGATGGAAACCCTGACGTAAATTCCGTAGCTGAATCTGAATGGACAGTATTGCGGTTTGCACTCGGGATACAATGCCACGTACCACTTGAGAGATTCACATGTTTTGTTTCATCCAACCTTGCGTTTTAAGCATGATTTAGTCTAATAAGTCATTTATTTTTAAGCATGATTATGATATTTCTTTATGCATGATTTAGTTATTTTTCTTTTGCAATAGTAATTTAATTTACGTTTATGTTTAAGATGTTATTTATTCTTTGTGTTTGATAATTCAACATGCTCATCGTGTGATATTGTATGCTTACCATTATTGAGACTTAGAATAGGTAGCATGTAAAACTTAGTATAGGTGGTATGCAAACTTAGAATAGGTTGTATGCGAACATAGATATATGATTTACTTTTATGAATGAAAATTTAGATGTAGGTCATTCTCGAATGTGTATGTTGCGTTGACTTGGTTAAATTATTGCAAAATTCCGTTCATTACAAATGGCATAAGTAAGGGACCATTCCGAACCCAACAATTTGAGGTCTTCCCTTGCTAGGGGTGAGTGCGGCCTTAAATCATTTTCCCAGTTCACACCGGGTGGCGACTCCATGTTATTTCTCCTGTTTAGTTCCCCTGTGGGCTACTCCGTACTCTAGATCGGGCCGCGAGCCTGGAACAGCGTCGCCCATTTCTGTTGTCTACAACTATTTCTAGGATGAGTCGTACTTGTTCAAACGGTGTGCTGATCAATTATTGAGACGGTGTGTTCCACAGGAGGAAGTCAACAGTGTTTTACAGCACTGTCATTCATCACCATATGGCAGACACTTCAGCGGAAACAAAACTGCAGCCAAAGTCCTACAATCAGGTTTGTTCTGGCCCACTCTTTTTAAATATGCTTATATTTTTGCTCTTCAATGTGACAGGTGCCAGAGAATGGGGAATATTTCGAAGAGAAATGAAGGACCATTGCAAAACATTCTGGAAGTGGAGATATTCGATGCGTGAGGTATAGATTTCATTGGACCCTTTGTTCCATCATTCGGAAACCTGTACATCTTAGTTGCTGTAGACTACGTCTCGAAATGGGTTGAAGCAATTGCACTACCATCCAATGATTCAAAAGTGGTGATCAAATTCCTGAAAAAGAATATTTTCACTCGGTTCGGAACACCTCGAGCAATTATCAGTGATGATGGCTCACATTTCTGTAACATATACTTTGATGCACTCCTATCTAAATACGGAGTTACTCACAAGGTTGCCACTGCTTACCATCCACAGTCAAACAGACAGGTGAAGTTTCAAACAGGGAAATCAAAAGAATCTTGGAGAGAACTGTTGGATCAACAAGGAAAGATTGGTCTACAAAACTATATGGTATGTCCCCATATCGATTGGTGTTTGGAAAAGCGTGCCATCTGTCAGTTGAGCTTGAACACAAGGCGTACTGGGCAATGAAGAAGTTGAATCTTGATTCACAAGCTGCATGAGAGAAACGACTTCACCAACTCAACGAATTGGAGGAATTTCGCTTACAGGCTTATGAGAATGCCAGATTGTACAAAGAAAAGACCAAAAAATGGCATGATCGAAAAATAGTGCACAGACAGTTGGAACTAAGGCAGCAAGTGTTGTTGTACAGTTCACGGTTGAAACTTTTCCCTGGAAAGTTGAAATCAAGGTGGTCAGGTCCATTTGTGATCACTAAGGTTTTACCATATGGAGCTGTTGGGTTACTGGATCCCAACACCAACGAAACATTCAAGGTTAACAGTCAGCGTGTCAAGCACTACTGGGGAGAATCGTTTGAGCGACAAAAAAAAATTGTCACACTTTCAGATCCAGCCTAACGATCGAGAAGTCAAGTCTAGCTGACGACTTTAAACTTAGCGCTCGCAGGGAGGCAACCCATGAAATTTGTGTATATATTGTGATATGGTGTGTTTTATTTTTGTGTGTTTAATTTTTGCAGGTTAAGTCATTTCACGATGGAAGAAGCTCTTGCAAATCTTCGCAGAAATTTCCTTCTCTCCCTCAAAAATCTCTGATGAAAGTCTACAAAGCTCGCTTGGAATGGATGAGACTACTGATGATCAAAGGTATTCCTACTGATATTCGTTGGGTAATTGAAGCACGAGTCCGATTGGCAGGTGAGTCTTCTGAATCTTTTATTTCACATCTACCTGGTTTTGGAAAAAGCACATATGCAAAGAAACGTAGAGCTAAGCAAATGGGTGTTTGTTATAAATGTGCACGCTGGAATTGCAATACTCGTTGTCGTTCTTTAGGAATGGTGTCTGATAATCGCGAAGATAAAATTAAATTCATTAGGGATGGCTTGAGTAAGGAGTCTGTAGATAATATATCTTCGACTCTTGAGACGCATCCCAGTGGATATGTTCATATAGCCATTCGCAAATTACATACACAATTTCAAAAAGAAAGACAACAGTTAAGTCTCGGGAATCTGACTCAAAAAGACCCTGTTTGCCAATTTATAAGAAAATTGGATGGGAAGCTTGTCCCTGACGCATAGACGCCAATCAAGCCATACTTTTCTTGTACATATTATATCTCTTTGTCTTTTCCTAATAATTGTAATTTATTTTGTTGTTTTCTTTTATTTTCTCCGATAGGATCCAGACCTTTTTTACTATCACGATTTATTTTACTATTAACTAATAATTGTCATTTGTCAGGTACTAGTGCTATTATTTTACTCACCCTTTTCAGGTGTTATAAATTCAACTCATCATTGTACTTTTGAAGACATCCAGAGTAAAACATGGAAACCATTTCAAGAAGACGAGTTGAAAACATCTGTGTGTTTTGTGGTACTAGTGTTGGTACTAAGCCACAATACGTAGAAGCAGCACATGAATTGAGTCGAGTCTTAGCTGCAAGGAATATGCACTTAGTATATGGCGGAGGCAATCTTGGACTTATGGGGATCGTTTCAAAAGCCGTACAGGAAGGAGGCAGTCACGTTTTGGGAATCATCCCAAAACCCTTGGCAGAGGAAAATCTTATTGAACCATCAAATGGAGAGGAACTGATCGTGCCAGATATGTCTGAACGATTGGTAGAAATGATTAACCATGCTGATGCTTTTATTGTTTTGCCAGGTGGCTTGGGCACATTGGATTAAATTTTTATAGTGCTATCTTGGGCGAACCTGAACATACACCAGAAACCGCTTGGACTGTACAACGTTGATGGATTTTATGATTTTCTTTGTGTGTTTCTTGATGATGCCCGGAGAAATGGATTCGTGTCAAAACCTTTAAAAGAACTCCTCTTTACTGCCAGAACTGTTCCGTATCTAATTGACCAAATCTTAGCCCATGAACCACAAGTTGACCCTATCCTTTCAAAGATAAATTTGTCTGAGGACGATCGTGGTAAGAGGTGTCGGATTAATCTGGATCTTAACCTTTAATTTCCTGTAGAATTTCAGCTAACCAAGTATTATCTTCTAAACTTTTCTTTTCATTGTTTAAGACATTGGGGACAATGCCTCATTTAGGTTTGGGGGAGGGAAATTGTTGATCAGTACAGTTTGTGTGTTGTTTTTATTTTTAGTCCAAAATTTTTCGAAATATACAAAAAAATTGAAAATTTTTCAAAAATTACAAAAATATTTTGTGTTTTTGTATTTTTATTTTGACTAAAAAGGCAAAATTGGTAAGAGATAGTTGAGTAAGGAGTTTTCACTCCTGAGACGTATCTCAAACCATTTTTGAAACAAGTTAGTTTTTGTTTATTCATTTTAAATTATTTAATTTGTAAATTCTCTATAAAACTGACTAAAATGGATCTCATATGCTCAGTTAGCAATATTATCAAAACATGCATGTAACATACGGACATTAGCTAAAATTGAAAAGTTTGTAATATTCAGTGCTCTAGTTTATTGAAGGAAGCATCTCAAAAAGTGATAGAGTAAAAAAAAAACATCTGAGATCCGAGTTATTAAGTCTGTAAGGGTGTTTTAACACCTAGTGCCCTAAAGCCAACTGGTTTGGGAGTCACTGGCCCCAAGCTCGCTACATGGATCAAGGATGTTGCAAAATATATATATATATATATCTGAAGTCTGAGTAATTAAGTCCGTAGGAGTGTCTTAACACCTGGTGCCCTAAATCCAACTGGTTTGGGAGCCACCGACCCAACACTCGCTACATAGACGGAATGTATTGTATATAAATAAAAAAAAAATCAAAAATCAAAGAAAAAAAAATCAGAAAAATTATTCCATTGCTACAAAAAATGTGTGAATTTTGATAAAACTTTAGGACAAAAATATTACTCTCTTATCAACTGCACTTATGACTGTTGTGGGCAAAATGAGTTGTTTAATATTTTGTTGGCTGTGTATATGGAGAATGGTAAATATAACCGGAGAATTTACTTATTCAGTAATTTAGAAAGAAAGAAAACAACTAGTAACTGGAGTAGAAGTTTCACCTGATTAGTCACTAACTTCTTTATTCTCTTTTCGCTTGTCTTTTGCTTTTGTGTGCATTAGTTTCAGTACCTTTTTACTTTTGTTAAATGTTTGTGGGTATCATTACTGTAAACCCTCACGAGACTACACTCGTCCACTAGGGACACCTAGGGGTTTAAAGGCTTGTTGCATATGCTAAATGAAATCGTGATCCTTATGAAAGTGGCTTAGTTAAATTTTATTTTAAAGATGTTTATGTTATTTTATTCATGTTTTGCTCGAGGACTAGCAAAATGTTAGGTTTGGGGGTGTGATGAGTGGTAATTATATCACTATTCCCACTCATTTAACCTAATATTTTGTATAGTTTCTTGAGTTTTGTGAATATTTGATGTGTTTTGTGTTATTTTGTAGATAAATAAAGTTTCAGGACATTCTGGAAGTGATTTGGGACCAAAACAGTGAAAATTGGAAAAAAGGCATTTTGGTAATTTGGCGCGTCGCGATGCGCAAGCCTTTGGCGTCGCGACGCCTAACATGCACCAAGACTTGCTAACGTGCGCCAGGTCCACAAGTCAGAATCTGAGAAAAGTTTGACTTTGCTAACGTGCGACGTGCCACGTGTCACCATCACAGCCGATCTGCTAACATGCTCCATGCCACATGTCATCATCTTACGGGGCCGACAGTCGCCATCACCACATGTCATTCCACGTGTCTGCCACGTCATCATCCATATCACCAGTTGACCGAGTCAACGTGCCATATCATCGCCACATCATCATCAACCAATCACAGCGTGCCACGTGTCGCAATTCTATGGTGCCGACAGTCACTTTCACCACGTGTCACCACGTCAGCGCCAATTATTGACTCATTTATCCGAATTGACATGTGGCAGATAAGAATCTGAAATCAGCCAATCACGAGCCGCCATGTGTCGCAATAATTGAGCTCCCAGCCGCCTTGCCATGTGTCACCTTATCCAGAATCCCACACGACGAACCAGAAGCTACCACGTCGACAATTACACACGTCGCGACGCCGACCCCCTACTGACGCCTATAAATAGAGCTCGAAATTTCAGTTTCAGATGTACCTTCCTCTCTAATTTCTCTGATGTAAATAGGAAATTTTCTATCTAGTTTCTTTTAAATTTTAGTTTTGTAATTAATTTTAATTACGTTCTGTAATAATATTAATTTACTTTCTTTACTTTTTACAGTTCTTACTATTCACCATGAGGAGGTAATTTCCCCCTGCTAGGGTGAAAGGTAATTCTTTTACTATTGCTATTTAGATTAATCTCCCTTAAATAAAATATATTCACTATTTAAAATTTGACTTAAAAAGGATATCGCTATATTGGTCGGTTGGTAATTCATTTTAATCTGGTTTAAACCTGACTAATCAAGGATACCGCCAGATTGGTCGGTTGGTAATTAAATTTTCTTACCGCCTATATGGCAGGTTTATTTTGGTTCCGCCTTTATGGCTGGTTGGACTTAATTTGACTTAATCAAGTTACCGCCTATATGGACGGTTGGTAAAATCATCACAAGTTAATATATTATATTAAGGGAGATATCTAAATAGTAAATAGTAAAAGTTGATCCTTTTACCTTAGCATTTTATTTTATTGTAATTTACTTTTCAGCTTTTACTTTACCGCAATTACCTTTCAGCATTTTTACTTTATGTCTTTTACTTTTAAGTTTTTACTAGCCCTAGTTATGTGTCGTAACTAAGTTAGTTATCTAGGGTTGTGATGAATTCTAATATCACCGGTTTATAAGGGGTTATTTTGTAGTTTAGGTAATTTAAAGGTTTACTTATTAAATCTTAAGCTTACTGCTTCTTGTTGTCTGATCACCAATAAGATTGATGTGGTAAATCTAAAATAAACTTGAAAAAGGAATTTTAGGTTTCAGCCTTAGACTTAATTGCCCACGATCTTCCTTGAGGATAGATAACCCTTTAATAGATTTCCTTACAGGATAGACATATACCTGTCGGGCGGGGGTAGCCATAATTGAAACTTAAACTTAATGAATCCAGATAATTTGGTTGACATAGACATATGGTTCAATTGTGTTAAACTGGGTATTTGCGTCTGACCATCGACAGAGGCTTTTGCATAATTTAGTGTTCCAGGTTAGTAAACCGATTTATTACAAAACCTTGAAATAGCCACTTCATCTTTTAAAAGATATTAGAAAGATTCACAACCCTAGATAGTTTTTAACATTGAATTTTCTTAAACCTACTTTCGCGCAATTTTATTTACTTGTTTTTAAATTCAAAATCATCACCATTTCAAATCAATCAATCAACCTGTTAGATACTAGTAATCATTTGACCTCATAAAATTAATAGATTAGGTATTAAGTCCTCGTAGGATCAATACTTTTTATACTACTTGAACGATACGTACGCTTGCGTTATACGTGTGTGTTTACGCCGGTCACTCCATCTCCATAGATTAAGAAAGCATCCTTAGTTCGTCTAAGATACTTAAGGATGTTCTTAACCGCCATCCAGTGACCATCACCTGGATCGGCCTGATAGCGACTACACATGCTCAAAGCATACAAGACATCAGGTCGCGTACATATCATGGCGTACATGATCGATCTGACTGTCGAAGCGAACGGGATCCGACTCATGTTGTCTCTCTCATCTTGAGTTTTAGGACACATGTCCTTAGATAGAGTGATACCATGTGACACTGGAACAGTCCCCTCTTGGACTGATCCATGTTGATTCTCTTCAACACTTTGTCAACATATGTACTTTGGGAGAGTCCAAGCAGTTTTCTAGATCTATCTCGGTAGATCTTTATTCCTAGAATAAAGGCTGCTTCTCTCAGATCTTTCATGGAGAATTTTATTGAAAGCCAAGCTTTCACCGATTGTAGCATGGGAATGTCATTGCCCGTAAGCAATACATCATCAACGTAAAGGACAATGAATATCAGTGCGCTCCCACTAACCTTCTTATATACACAAGGATCATCCTCGTTTTGAATGAAATCATATTCTTTTATGATCTCATCAAAACATTGGTTCCAAGAATGCGATGCTTGCTTCAATCCATAAATAGATCGATTTAACTTACAAACCTTATTTGCATGTTTTGGTGCGACAAAACCGTCAGGCTGTTGCATATAAACATCCTCCAAAAGGTTTCCATTAAGGAAAGCGTTTTTGACGTCCATCTGCCATATTTCGTAATCGAAATATGCAGCAATAGCAAGCATAATCCGAATGGATTTAATCGACACCATGTCATTGACGATACCCTTTCGCTACAAGCCTAGCTTTGTACGTTTGTATGTTGCCATCCATGTCGGTCTTCCTCTTGAAGACCCATTTGCAACCAATAGGCTTTACGCCTTCTGGTGCATCAACCAGTGTCCAAACTTGGTTGGTGTACATGGAATCCATTTCAGACTTCGTGGCCTCTTGCCATAAAGCGGAGTCGATACCTTGTATCGCTTCCTCATACATAGTCGGTTCGTCTTCCTCAATAAGATTAATGTCCACATGAGATGAGATCAGAAACCCATACCTCTCAGGTTGTTTCCTGACTCTCTCCGACCTACGCGGTTATTGTGTATTCGAAGATTGTGGTACAGTCTCATCCCTGATGGACTGTTCATATTCCGTTAAGGATTCTGTGCCTGGAACAGTATCACTCCGATTTTCATCGAGTTCTACTTTCCTCCCACTAACTACTGCATCAAGGAATTCCCTTTCGAGGAAAACCACATGTAGAGCAACAAATACTCTGTTCTCTCGTGGGTTGTAAAAGTAATATCATTTCGTTTCATTAGGATAACCTACAAATAGGCATTTATCAGATTTGGATTCAAGTTTGGTACCTTCCAAATGTTTGACGTATGCCCAGCATCCCCAAATCTTCAGGAACTAGAAACTCGTTTTCTTTCCTGTCCATATTTCATATGGAGTCTGTTGAACAGACTTTGACGGAACCTTATTCAAAATAAGTATTGCACTATTCAATGCATATCCCCAGAAGGAAATAGGTAGCTCAGTGCGACTCATCATAGACCTTACCATGTCTAACAAAGTTCGGTTTCTCCGTTTGGACACACCATTTAATTGAGGTGTTCCAGGAGGAGTCCACTGTGAAAGAATACCATATTCTTTCAAGTAATCAAGAAACTCATTGCTTAAGTATTTGCCACCACAGTCCGACTGTAATGTTTTAATACTTTTACCGGTTTGTTTTTCTACTTCGTGTCGAAACTCTTTGAATTTCTCAAAGGTTTCCGACTTGTGTCTCATAAGATACACATAACCATAACGCGATGCATCATACGTAAAGGTTACAAAGTATTCATATCCACCTCTAGCCTGGCTAGACATGGGCCCACATACGTCACTATGAACGAGGGCTAACAGTTCGGTGGCACGTGCACCCTTTCCGCTAAAAGGTGTTTTAGGCATTTTGCCTAATAAACAAGATTCGCAGACGTCATATGAATTTGGATCAAATCCGTCCAAGTACCCACTCTTCGAAAGTGTGGATATGTCAGTCTTGTTAATGTGTCTCAGACGACAATGCCAAATATAAGTTTCATCTTTGTTACTTAGTTTAAGCCTTTTGTTTGTTACATTATATGTTTGAGATTGATTTATATTCAAAATATAAAGACCATTATTTACATCAGCACTGCAAATCTCCATATCATTTTTATACATAAAACACCCAGTGTTTCTAAATACAAAAGTATACCCACATTGGGCTAATAAAGATACAGATATTATATTCCTAGTCAAACTAGGTACAAAATAACAGTCTGAAAGTCTAAGTACATGCCCTGAGGGCAGTTCCAAAACATAAGTCCCAACGGCCAAAACAGCGACTCGTGTCCCATTTCCAACACGGAGGTCAATCTCTCCTGAGGCTAGTCTCATGCTAATCTGCAGATCCTGCACATCAGTACATATATAAGTACCACAACCAGAATCAAAAATCTAATTTTTAAAACTAGAAGTAGACATGTTTATTTTTATAACAAACATACCTAAAGCCGGTGCCTTGCCCGCTTTCTTATCCTTCATCTGTGCTTTGTACTCATGGCAGTCACTCTTCCAGTGACCCATTTTGCCACATTGTAGGCAGACATCTTGGGATTTGTCCTTTGCCTTCCCAGAATACTTTAACGATTTGGCCTTGCCCTTCTTCTTCTTTATACCTCCAGTCTCATTAGGCCAAGCCCTCGGAGACTGAGATGTTGAAGTGAAGTGCGCCTCGCACTTTTTGCCCTTCATAAGCTCTTTCTCTGCTTCTTTAAGCATAGCCATTAACTCTCCAAGAGTATATTTTTGGTTCAACATGTTATAGTTCATGATGAACCCGCTCCAGCTGTCAGGAAGAGACTGTAAGATCAAATCTATAGAAGTCTCAGCCTCGAAGACTATGCCTAGCTGTCCCAGATGTTCAATGTCAGCAATCATCTGTGACACATGGTGCTCAACAGACGAAAGAGCTTCTTCAGCAACTCATACTTTTGCGATCTAAGGTTAGATCGGTGAAGGTCCTTCAATTTCAACATCATAATATAGGGATCCATTCCATTGTTCTGACGCCGAAATTGAGGGGTCATCGCAGCGAGTATAACGGATTGAGCAGTCGAGTTGTCATCGCTATGAGTCTTCCAAAGCTCAAGCTCAAGCAGCTGCTCATTTCCGGACTTAGGCCCAAGAGGTCTTTCTATAGTGTAGAGTAACTTCTCGGCCCCCAGGACAATCCTGAGGTTCATATCCCAATCTGGAAAGTTTGAACCATTAAAGACATTTTCGCCCATGACGATGTCCCTAACATTCAACTTTTAGGCCATCTTAATTGCAATAGTCAAACTATTTAATTAACGATGTATGGGTACAGTCTAACTGTTACAAGAAAAAATAATAAAATATTAGTCCAACTAATAAATATATAATTGACGAAATAATTTGAAAGCGCATAATGCCAAGTATTTGAACGAAATTGCAAATTCAATACTGGCCTCCCACTATTTTTCGACGAGCCTCTAACCCTCTATTGAGTCCTCGGGAAACCTAGTTTCCTAGTGGGCTAGAATCCCATTAAATAACACACAACCTTGACTTTGGCCAACAAGTTGTATGATATTTAACTAGGTAGATCTCTAAGATCAATTGGATCTCATTCAACTCCTAGATCCGGTAAGTGGAACTCCAAGTCCGAAACATATATACAATATACATGCCAATATATCCAATATATTTTCCTAACATTTTTCCTCTGAATCAACTAAGCCTTGGATTTGGCTCAACAAGCTTAATGATTCCAGTTAAGCGGGACCCATTGACTTTGGAAAGCTTCGTAATCGATGTCGATGAACAAGAAGTGATCTTGACTTTGGCCAACAAATCACAACTTGGGCAAGACATACGATATGGAACAAAACCTTTATGATTCAAACACATCCGCGATGGACAAAGGTCTTGACTTTGGCCAACAAACCAATGCCAATCTTGGATCTTGAGAATGAATCACTCAATGGAAGGAAAACAATTAATATTGTGTTGATGGTTTTTCGCGTAATTGGCAACCAATTAATTATCTATGATTAGGTCTCATCATACACCCTTAAGCATGCATTCTAAAAGCATAATAAGGCGCGGTAAATAAATTAATAATGATATGCGGATGGATATCTCACAAATGTTCCTAGATCAAATCACTCCATTTCCTCTCCCCGGCTAGCACTATTCTAACTTATACCCAATTACATAATACATTAAAGAAACCTCATTACATTAAGGGGAATTCGTGAGAAGAGAATTACAAAGAATCGAGAGATAAAGGCTGGACACGCAGGTCCAATTTAATAAATTCTAAATTTATTACAATAATTTCCAAAATTGCCCTCACCCATCTAATATTCACCTGATATACATTATTCATACAACACATCCATGTATTCACACAAAGCATGTTATTCAATCAATCTAATCCAATTAATTAATCTTTGAATTACGTGATCATCCAATATTTAAACAACGATTTGATTTGCGCGAGTCTAACTCGTTTGAGAATAAGTAATCAAAGTGCGTATTCTCGAATTATATCGAAGTACAATTTTAAATCTAATTTAATTTGTATTCAATACTAATTCTTTATTTAATTCTAAATTAAATAATTACACTTTTAATGTGTTTTTGCGACTTAGATTCTAAATCTAATCTTAATGGGTCTCAAAGCCCAATTAACATCCAATGTCAATTTAATTAAAGTCCAATGGGCTTTCAATTAATTTCTTAAGGCATGGGCTTTGGCCAATATGAGTCAAACCCAAATGCCAAGGCCCATTTAAGGAATCACCATCTTTGCCATAAAATTAATTTTGGCCCATTAGGCCCAATTAAATTTTAAAGGCCCATATATTATATTTGGACTTAATGGAATGGTTTAGGCCCAATTTGGATCCAATCCAATTGTCCTAAACCAACTTGGCCCAACCAAGCCCATTAGGCCCAAATAAAATAATTTTTAGCCCAATTCCAAATTGATCCCAATTAATTAAATTCTAATATTCCAAATATCATGATTTAATTAATTAAAGTGTATAGTCATAATCAATTATTCAAATTAAAATTTCCAAAACACTAATTTACATAATTAATCATGCTTTATTATATTCAACACATGTCCAACATTATTGAAACAAAATCAAGTCATTAACATGCTCATTTGGTCACGACAATGAAGGACTTTTCTATATCAATTTTGATTTCAATCCAATTAAATCACAAACTAATATATCCATCATTTTAAACACATCCAATGGTCCAAAAATCAAAATCACCATGACATTAGGGTTCTACAACATTCGGCCAAGCCTAAGATTTTGGGCAAAATTAATCCAATTAATTTTTTATAAAATTGATCATGCATAATTCTAAGTTATCAACATACAAGCATACTCAAACAAACAATTTGATTAAAACATGCTCAAATCAAAATACCCAAATCAAGATTATAAACCCTAAATACAATTTCATGCTTAATAAGGCTCATGATACCATTGTTGGGTTTCTAAGGTCAAACCAAGATCAATTGAAGCATGAAATAATGTGAATACTCAAAGAAGTATAGCGGAATTATAGTTACAAAGATCGGTAGAGAGGATGTGTAGAGAACAAAAACTTTGCTTCATTTGAAAGTCTCCAAGCTTTCCTTTTGTATGAATGAAGTTGATGAGCTCCAAGCTTGAGAAGGATTCCAAACTCAAAGGATGGTTTCCCTATCACCTTTGTAGACTCTTTAAGTGCTAGCTTAGGAAGAAAAATTGCAACAACAATCCTTCCTTTGTTCTTGTGATATTCGGCCAAGCCTAGTTGGGAGAGAGGAGTTTTGTTTTTCAAATTTTGTGAATTGTGTGTATGATTTCCAAAGTCAACTTGGTTTGTTGAGAGCAAATAGCATTTAATGCTCTCAACCACCCCCATCACCAAAAAGGTGACTTTTGACACACATCACAAAAGTTGATGTGATTTGCATCACAAAAAGTGATTAATGATGTGACTTGATGTGGGCCCCACTTGATTCAAAATCCGAGTGGGCCCGCAAACACATTCCGGACTCGGGTTCGTTAATTCCAAATTAACGAATTTTCCGTTGCGATTTAATTAAATCAAATTTAATTAAATAATAATGCCTCGTAAAATTAGCTTTAAAGTCACTCGCGAATTAATTCTAAATTAATTCGTTCGCCCGAATTAAAATCCAATTTTAATTTCACGTCGAAATCTAATTTCATTTAATATATCGAATATATTATTTTAATCGATTAATTCCAAATTAATCATTCTCTCTCTTTTATCGAATTTTATCCCAGATAAATTCTTGTCATAATTAATCCCAGATTAATTTTGTTCGAGTCATACGTCATCGGTGAATCTTCGGGAAGCGACCCATGAGATCTCTGGATATGTTGGCAGTAAATCCGGTTGTCGGACTATCCGAACACGTGCGTACCCGGTACCACGTTTTTACCGATTTACGAGACATGGTTGGCTTCTAGCAAAGCGCCGTGCCTACCCAATTCTCCAGAAATATTCTTTAAGGAATATATAATCTTTGTCAGGCGTAGTATACGTAATATTGCGTATTGCAATCCAGTATCGGATGTCACATGCAAGGCCTGGGGCTGGAATAGTGTCTGCCCCGTACGAAGCATATATCGGATCACAAACAACTAGTCTATTTAATCGGATAATCATGACCTTGTCATATTATCCCGATGGTGCAACACATTAGAGTACTAGTTATGTATCCCTGCGTGATCATCTCCATATGACTGAAGTGATACTTCCGTCTTGACATCACACCCAATACACTACGATTCTCAATAAACCCAGAAGAGGCGTACACAGAACCTGTTAAAGTTCTGGACGACCAAAACCAAAGTGTATTGATTGTCGCAAGCACTAGCGATGCAAGTCTCAAGTTAAGACCAAATACACCTACCCTGAATCGGATTCCATAGACACATAGTCATACTACCAATAGGATTCCGAGGGGTCTATCCAGAGCGAAGCTGTTCCCGTACCTGACCGGCGTAAACACACACGTATAACACAAGCGCACGTATCGTTCAAGTAGTATAAAAATATCGATCCCACGAGGACTTAAATCCTACTATTGTTATTAATTATTGATATTATTTATTTACAGATATCTAATTGAGGGAGAAGAGAATGATTGCTTGATACATTTGGTTGATTGTAGATTTGCTAAATAAATAAATAAATAAAAAGACAAAAGAAAATACTAAGGAAAATCACAAAAGACACAAAGATCTAGGGTTGTGAATCTTTCTAATATCTTTTAAAATATGAAGTGATTATTTCATGGTTGTTTAATAAATCGGTTTACTAACCTGGAACACTAAATTATGCAAAAGCCTCTGTCGATGGTCAGACGCAAATACCCAGTTTAACCCAATTGAACCATATGTCTATGTCAACCAAATTATCTGGATTCATTAAGTTTAAGTTTCAATTATGGCTACCCCCGCCCGACAAGTATATGTCTATCCTGTAAGGAAATCTATTAAAGGGTTATCTATAATCAAGGAAGATCATGGGCTATTAAGTCTAAGGCTGAAACCTAAAATCCCCATGTCTAGTTCATTTTAAGTTTACCACATCAATCTTATTGGTGATCAGACAACA
This sequence comes from Zanthoxylum bungeanum, assembly GCA_019454045.1. Taxonomy (NCBI): domain Eukaryota; kingdom Viridiplantae; phylum Streptophyta; class Magnoliopsida; order Sapindales; family Rutaceae; genus Zanthoxylum; species Zanthoxylum bungeanum. The sequence continues at coordinate 64,872 of SKCR01031416.1, read as the reverse complement.
AGAAGCATTAAGCTTAAGACTTAATAAGTAAACCTTTAAATTACCCAAACTATAAAATAACCCCTTATAAACCGGTGATATTAGAATTCATCACAACCCCAGATAACTAACACATAACCAGGGTTAGTAAAAACTTAAAAGTAAAAGACATAAAGTAAAAATGCTGAAAAGTGAAAGCTGAAAAGTAAAATAAAATAAAATGCTAAGGTAAAATGATCAACTTTTACTATTTACTTTTTAGATATCTCCCTTAATATAATATATTAACTTGTGATTATTTTACCAACCAGCCATATAGGCAGTAACCTGATTAAGTCAAATTAAGTCCAACCAGCCATAAAGGCGGAACCAAAATAAACCTGCCATATAGGCGATAAGAAAATTTAATTAAAACCGACCAATCTGGCGGTATCATTGATTAGTCAAGTTTAAACCAGATTAAAATGATTTACCAACCGACCAATATGGCGGTATCCTTTTTAAGTCAATATTTTAAATAGTGAATATATTATTTTTAAGGGAGATTAATCTAAATAGTAACAGTAAAAGAATTACCTTTCACCCTAGCTGGGGAAGTTACCTCCTCATGGTGAATAGTAAAAACTGTAAAAAGTAAGAAAGTAAATTACTATTATTACAGATCGTAATTAAAATTAATTATAAAACTAAAAACTAAAAGAAACTAGATAGAAAACTCCATATTTACATCAGATAATTCAGAGAGAATGGTACATTTGAAACTAAAACATCGAGCTGAATTTATAGGCCTCGGTAAGGACCCAGCGTCGCGACGCCAAGCTCTTTGGCGTTGCGACGCGCGTTGATTTCTGACACGCGTTGCTTTGGCTTCGCGAGATCGTGACACATTCACTCTTATGTCGGCAGTTGAATTATTGATGTCGGCAACATGGGATAACGACATGTTTCCAGGCGCATGTTAGCGTGATCCACTGAGATTTTGACACGTGGCAGGGTGCATTTTAGCGTAGATGGTGATTGTCGCCATCTTGAGATGATGACACGTGGCAGGCGCATTTTAGCAGATCAGCTGTGATGTTGACACGTGGCACGGCGCACGTTAGCAAAGTCAACTTTTCAGATTCTGACACGTGGACCCGGCGCACGTTAGCAAGGAATCGGCGCACGTTAGGCATCGCGACGCGCCCAAATTACCAAAATACCCTTTTTGCCAATTTTCACTGTTTTGCTCCAAATCACCTCCAGAATGTCCTGAAACTATATTTATCTACAAAATAAAAGAAAACACATCAAAATATTCACAAAACTCAAGAAACTATACAAAAAATTAGGTTTAAATGAGTGGGAAATAGTGATATAATTACCACTTATCAGTACCATCGGTAAACACAACCTCCTATCACACTTGCATAAGTATCCAATACTTAAATATATGAGAACTATGCCGTTATGCTCCCACAACGCGCATAAGTGCAATACTAGTCTATTCCGCATTATCGATGTCCAGTCTCGATAATACTACGACTAGGGATATTTAATTATTAAACCTTTGTGGATTGATATTGTCTCATATCTTATAATCCGGAACTAATCATAAGGACTTTTATCATTTATATATTCAAGTAATCCAATTACAAAATGATAAAATGCAATTTCCATTGTCACATAATTAATTTGTACAATAACCACAATGTCTTTTAATATTAGTGACGCTATGGGTCATAATTGTCCAACACAAACCATGCGAAACTCCAACATAAACCTTCAAAAGCAGTTGGAGTTAATCCCATCCACATCTCAACATCATAACACCCCAGATCAACCCAACAATCATGCCACTCCATCTAATCTATTGAGAGCATTCAACGAAGTGGCAGATGCCAATCCATCGAATGGCGGCCAGAGGAACCTACCAATTTCCCCAGTCGACCAAGCACAACAGGTCGCGTCCACCATGGGGAGGGAAATGATGGAGTTTAAAGAAGCAGTTATGTCCAGCCTACCAGGAGTGAAACTACCGATAAAGAAAAGCAGAGAAGGAACCATTTCTGACACTCCCTTCTTGGAGACCATCACATCTGTTGAGCTAACACAGAAGTTCAGTCCACCGGATATGAAGTTGTATGATGGATCCACTGACCCAGACGACCATGTTATCTACTACAAATATAAAATGATGTCAACTGGCCTGGCTCCTCACCAATGGGAAGCTGCAATGTGCAGAGGATTTGGAGAAACTTTGGCAGGCTCCGCCCTTACCCCGTTCATCAACCTACCATACAGATCCATCGAGTCATATCAACAATTAGCAGATAAATTTATGGAGCACTTCGTAAGCTCTTGCAAGCTTAAAAAAACTACTGATGACCTCAATGCCATCCAGCAACGAAGGAGGGAATCCTTCCGAAGCTACGTCGATCGCTTCAACAAAGAAAGGATAACTATTCCAGATTTCCATCAGCCAACAGTTGTGGAGGCTTTCGGAAATTGGTTACTCTATGAGAGTGGACTCTACAAAAAGGGAAGACTGCCTTTGACACCAATAAAGGTATTTTTTGTTACAAAGTAATGCCCGTTGGCCTCAAAAACGCTGGAGCCACTTACCAATGAATGGTCAACAAAATGTTCTCTCAACAGATTGGGAAGACAATGGAAGTCTACATAGACGACAAGCTGGTGAAGTTTTCAAAATCAGAACAACATCTAGAGCACTTGGAAGAAGCATTCAACATAATGAACATGTATAGGATGAAGTTGAACCCAACTAAATGTGCATTTGGAGTCGCTTCAGGGAAATTCTTGGGATATATTGTCACTCGATGAGGAATAGAAGCGAATCCAGACCAAATCAAATCCATACTTGATATCCCATCTCCTTCCAGCCCAAAAGATGTCATGCGACTATCCGGGAGAATTGCTGTTTTAAACAGGTTCATCTCCAAGTCGACAGACAAGAGTTTTTTGTTCTTCTCAACCATTAAAAAAGCAAACAACTTTGGATGGACTCCAGCCTACGAAAAAGCTCTAAAAGAACTCAAGCGGTACTTGACTTCTCCAACTCTTTTGTCAAAACCACTCGACAATGAAATGTTTTTCCTTTACTTGGGAGTCTCAGAACAAGCTGTGAGTGAAGTCTTGATCAGAGAAGAAAATGGGACATAACTCTCAGTCTACTATGTGAGCAAGGCACTACTTGATACGGAGTCACGCTACCCAAATATGGAAAAATTGGTGTTGGCCTTAGTAATGGCTGCAAGGAAGCTACGACCCTAATTTCAGGGGCACCCAATCACTGTTTATTCATCATACCCCTTGATGAGCATACTGCATAAACCGGAGCTGTCTGGAAGATTAACAAAATGGGCACTGGAACTAGGAGAGCACGACATCATTTACCTCCCTAGAACAACCATCAAATCACAAGCCTTGGCAGATTTCTTTGCCGACTTCAGTCCCAGTCTACAAATTACCACTAATTTGGAAGTGAATTCAATCCAGTCGACACCCTCCTGGAAGCTCTCAGTTGATGGATCCAGTAATAAGAAAAGTTGTGGTTTAGGAGTTGTAATTACTTCTTCTGACGGTGACATACTACAACAAGTGATCAAACGCGGTTTCAGAGTTACCAACAATGAGGCTGAATAGGAGGCATTGATAGTAGGTCCCAGTTTAGCCAGAGAACTTAGAGCAAAGAAGATTGAAGTCAAGTCTGATTCTCAATTGATTGTCAACCAATTCCAAGGTTCATATCAAGCACAAGATCCTCAGATGGCATCCTACCTAGAGAAAGTGAAAGAAATCCAGTCGACGTTTGAGGAGCTTACGATAACTCAAGTCCCAAGAAGTGAAAATTCTCAAGCGGATGCATTGGCTACCCTTGGATCAACAATGCATGGAGACAAACCTCAATCTATTCCAGTCATATACTTGAACTGGCCAACAATTTGGAAGGAAGACAATGAGGTCGCTTCCATCACCTCAGACGACCCGTGGATGACACCACTTGTGAAATATCTGTAAGAGGGGCTACTTCCGGAAGATAAAACTGAAGCAAGGAGAATTCAGAGACAGGCCGCAAGGTTTACCTTATTCAATGGACAGATATTGATGAGGTCGTTCTCTGGACCCTACTTAAAGTGTCTTACTCATGAACAAATGCATCATGTGTTGTCAGAACTATATGAAGTGGAATATGGAAATCATTCTGAAGGTCGTAGTCTTACACTTCGAGCCCATTCGACAGGGTACTATTGGCTTACAATGAGAAATGACTCGGCAAACTACACAAAGAAATGTGATAAATGCCAGAGGTTTGCCCCAGTTTCACACCTTTCTCCTGAGAAGCTAAATCTCATCTTATCCCCATGGCCATTCATGAAATGGGGAATGGATATAGTAGGGAAACTCCCAACAGCCCCGGGACAACGAGTTTACATGTTAGCTCTAACAGATTACTATTCAAAGTGGATTGAAGCAGACTCTTTTGCCAAGATACGAGATAAAGAAGTTCAATCGTTCGTCTGGAAGAACATAATATGTCGATTCGGCATTCCCAGAGAGATTGTGACCGATAATGGTTCACAATTCATCAGCCATCATTTCCAAGACTTCTGCAAAAATTGGGGAATTAAATTAAGTTTTTCAACCCCACACTTCCCACAAGCTAATGGTCAAGCCGAGTCTTCCAACAAAACCATTTTGAACACTTTAAAGAAAATGTTGGAAAAAGCAAAAGGATCATGGGCAGATGAACTTCCTGGAGTCTTTTGGTCCTACAGAACAACTATATGTTCTTCTATAGGAGAAACTCTTTTCTCTCTGGCGTTTGGAACAGAAGCAGTGATACAAACTGAAGAAAACATTACATCTCCACGCTACCAATGGCTCAGTGATGATTCGAATCGACAACTTATGAATTTAAACCTTGATATAATTGATGACTTGAGAGATCGTGCATCCATTCGACTAGCAGCACATCGACAAAGAATGACCAGATACTTCAACAAAAATGTCAGAAGCAGAACATTCAAGGAAAGGGATTGGGTGTTACGAAGAGTTTTCCAGAATACCAAAGAAGCTGGAGATGGTAAATTAGGACCAAATTGGGAAGGTCCATACGTCAACACAAAGGTCGTTGGACATGGAGCCTACAAATTACAAACGACAGAGGGGAGACAAATTCACAACAGTTGGAATGCGATTCACCTTAAACGATTATACCGGTAATGTATGCGTGTTTTTGTTTAAGTTTGAAGAATAAAAGTAGATTACTGCTTTATGTAATATGATTCGATAAAAATCCATATGTAGATAATCCCAAAATACCATTTAACCGTTTCATTGTTCAAAATACAAAAAGGCAACAACATAAAGAAAAAATTACAAACAGTTTAAGTTTCCGGAACTTCTTTCGGGATAACATCAGCAACAACTTTGACATCAGAAGCAGGAATTTCTTCAACTTGTCCAGCAGACTCAACCTCCATTCGACCAGCTTCTTCACTCTTCTTCTCCTTATTTCTTCCCTTCCACATCACCTTCGTTGGATGAAGAAAGCCCTGCCACTAGTCGATCATACTCTCGAATCCACTTCTGTGGTTCCCATGCGATAGTTTTTCCTTCAAGGAAATCTTTCATCAGATTACTCTTTTCTCTCATCATGGACTCGAGAGAAATCCCTTCAATCTGCTCAACTAATTCTCCATTCTCCTTCCTCACATTGTCGAGTGCATCTTTATAACCTTCAATTGTAGCCTCAGAAACTTCCCTCTCCACCCTAAGAGTATCCCTCGCCTCCTTCAACTCCTTTTCCATCTCTTTACTCTTCTTTTCAAACGCTGACTTCAATTCTGCCACCTCATTTTTCATTGCACCCACCGACTTCTCCATCTCCATTTGCTTCCTCTGATTCGACTCGACGTATTGCTGCTTATATAAGTTACACTCCATTGCCTGAGAAAAACATTAAGTTAGACACCATTCGATAAAATTTATAAAATACATTTTGAGTTTATTTACTTACTTGATAAGTTAGAGCCGCAACCTTATTCATTGTTTCAACGGGACCAATCTTGGATAACCTTTGTTCATCCTCCTCCAATAAGAGTTTCTTAATGAAAGGATTAAGGCTTGACGGGTCCGAGATAGCAATCGATCCTGATGGAATCTTGACAATGATATTATCAATGTCCTCTTCAATTTCAGCAGCTTTCCTTTTTGCTCATTTGACAACCATTTCAGTCGATTGCCCCTTAATCTTAGGAGTTCCAGTCGACGCCGCTTGTTTTAGTTCAGGAACCGCAAACCTCTGGTTCTTTCACCTTAAGCTTCCTAGCCTTCTTACGATTCTTCAACTCATCAATAGAAGATACCTTAACGGGTCCTGACATTATATCTTCTGCGCATAAAATTTCCTTTGGAGTTAAAGGCTTTATAAAAAATTCCTTTCCGTATAATTCTCGAATCGACCAAGTACAGTGGATGACTGCCAATACGTGTTTACAAAGTGCCAAAGGGGTAGATATACCTTCTGATTTGAAGATTTCTTTCCACACTAAATTTGCCCTTAATCTATTTTCTACCAAGACGATTGTCCAATCTCGTTGTTCGGCTGGAAGAGCAAGAAGAGCTTTAGTATTAGATATGATTTGAGGGGTTCTTTCAAACAATTTATTTCGAAACGGACCTGTAGAACAAGTAATCAACTTGTTAGCTTCATACGACAATCGCATTCATGAGATATTACAAATAAAAAGGTATGATACTCACTAATTAAACTCCAATACTCTTATATACGACCTATTCTAGCCGACCCAAACACACTCTCACCCCTCACAAAGAAATAATATGACTGCCAGTTCCCCCTATCATTTGTTGGAAGCCCTGTGACTAAATGTTCATTCTTTTTACGAAGATACAAAATATATCTACCTTTCTCAGATAGATGCTCCTTTAAGTAGTATGTGATTACTACATCCTTCACCTCAAAAAACACTCTTAATTCAAAAGCCAAACATTCAATCGACAAAAATATCCTCCAAGCGTTTGGCATCAACTGAGAAGGAGCAATCCCATAATGGTCCAAAACTTCCCAAACTAATCTCGGAATAGGGAATCTAAGCCCATCAACAAAAGGTCGTTCACAAAACCCAATCCATCCGGGGATTTTGTAGTCTATTCTCTCAGTCGACAAGGGTAATTTCAATTCCATAGAGTCAGGGAATCTATACTTACACCTAATTTCCCTCAGTGATCTTTCTGTCATACGACTAATAGGGTTCTTAGTTAGCAAGTTCGTTGGTTCACTAGTGCTAACTGTCCCACTCGACTCTCCCACAGTTGATAAAGTCCTAAGAGGTATTGCATCCATAGGAGTTTCATGCGACAATACCGTAACTGGACCGTCCTCAGTAAGATCTTGATGCGACCATTCCCGAAGTGATCTATCTTCACTCGACTCACTTGAGGATACTTCAACATATTTATCTATTTGAGCTCCCAAGCTCTCTAAGGATTCTCCACTCGATATATTTCACTCGAAAAACATACAAATAAATAATTTCTAGAAAATTGGTTTCCTATGGATCAAACTCCTACTCAAATCTACAAACACAAATCCACCAACAACACTACAATTCAAAAGATCATACAACCTAATTTGGCTAAGAACATTTTGAAGCTACTCTATGAACATTCAGAGTAAAAGAAGAACACGAAGAAAGTTTTGAAGGATACCTTGGAGCCTTGAAGCTTTTCTCCCAACTCGTGGATCTTTGTGAATGAAGCAAATGAACCCATGAGGTCTCTCTTATACTACATTTTGGAGCTTCGTTTTCCCTCCAAAAAGGTGCCTCGTTATTCGCATTAGGGTTTACTTTATTTAGTGACACGTGGAAGATCTAGAATCCTTTAATTTGATTTCGTCGAATGGAGATAAGAATTACAACCAGGCTTGTCACAATTAATTATTTCTCACTCGACACGACATCAACGAAATGTTTTCCACCAGTGGCATTCCCATTTGACGTGATAACATTGAAAATCTAAACACGTGTAATGTAATTACTCGACACTACATCAAGGGTGAGGTTGATATCAATGGTGCAATCACTCGATTCGACATTTAAGCAATGTCTGATACAAGTTGCATAAACATTCGACACCACATCGAGTGTAATGTCAGTAAACGTTGTGTTTCCATTCGACACGACACCCATGGAAGGCTTGTAACAAGTTATTCTCGCCATTCGACACGACAGCAATTGAGGTAGATACCAGATTTGTTTTCACTCGACATGACATTCTTGGAAAGATAGATCTAAGATCTTTGTGCAACTCGACACCACGTCAACCGAAAGATCAGTACCCTTGGTGTATCCAATCGACACGACATCCATGTAGGGCTTGACACAAGATCTTCTCGCCATTCGACATAACGCCTAATGAAATATAGGTACCATAGTTGTTGCCACTTGACACGACAATCCTGGAATTCGCACAAAAATATTGGCCTCTTGGCACAATATATAGAATAAGCTTAGATACAAGACCTCTAACCACCAGATACGACATCAATTTTAACAGACACCAAAAGGAGGTTGCATTCGACACAATGCGAAATCAATAGAAGACCAGAAAGGAAGTAGTTTTCTTTCGACTCAACACTCATGTCGAGTCAAGTTGAAGACCTAGACTTTCATAGTTAAGACAACACATGTCATATGAAATGAACTCCTGAACCTTCATCTGGTTCAGTCGACCAAATCTCCCATGAGACTCATGTCGAGTCAAGTTGAAGACCTGGACTTTCATAGTCCAGACGACACATGTCGTATGAAATGAACTACTGAACCTTCATCTGGTTCAGTCGACCGGGGACATCCCCCATGAGACTCATGTCGAGTCAAGTTGGAGACCTGGGCGTTCATAGTCCAGACGACACATGTCGTATGCAATGAACTCCTGAAACTTCATCTGGTTCAGTCGACCGGGGACATCCCCAATGAGACTCATGTCGAGTCAAGTTAGAGACCTGGACTTTCATATTTCAGACGACAAATGTCGTATGAAATGAACTCATGAACCTTCATCTAGTTCGGTCGACCGGAGACATCCCTCATGAGACTCATGTCGAGTCAAGTTGAAGACTTGGACTTTCATAGTTCATACGACACATGTCGTATGAAATGAACTCCTGAACCTTCATCTGGTTCAGTCGACCGGGGACATCCCCCATGAGAATCCTGTCGAGTCAAGTTGAAGACCTGGACTTTCATAGTCAAGATGACACATGTCGTATAAAATGAATTCCTGAACCTTCATCTGGTTCAGTCGACCGGGGAAATCCCCAATGAGACTCATGTCGAGTCAAGTTGGAGACCTGGACTTTAATAGTCCAGATGACACATGTCGTATGAAATTAACTCATGAACCTTCATCTGGTTCAGTCGATCGGGGACATCCCTCATGAGACTCATGTCGAGTCAAGTTGGAGACCTGGACTTTCATAGTTTAGACGACCCATGTCGTATGAAATGAACTCCTGAACATTATCTGGTTCAGTCAACCGGGGACATCCCCTATGTGACTCATGTCGAGTAAAGTTGAAGACCTGGACTTTCATAGTTCATACTACACATGTCGTATGAAATGAACTCATGAGCCTTCATCTGGTTCAGTCGACCGGGGACATCCCCATGAGACTCATGTCGAGTCAAGTTTAAGACCTAGACTTTCATAGTCCAGACGAGAAATGTCATATGAAATGAACTCCTAAACTTGAAACTGGTTCAGTCGACCGGGGACATCCCCCATGAGACTCATGTCGAGTCAAGTTGAACACCTAGACTTTCATAGTCCAGATAAGAAATGTCGTATGAAATGAACTCCTGAACCTGAAACTGGTTCAGTCGACCGGGGACATCCCCCATAGACTCATGTCAAGTCATATCGAAGACTATGACTTCCTTTGTCCAGATGACGCATGTCGTATGAAATATACTAATGAACCTTCATATGATTCAGTCGACCAGGAGCATCCCTTATAGACTCATGTCGAGTCAAATAGAAGACATGGACTTCTCTCGATCCAGACGACTCAAGTCGTGTGCTCCTGAACCTTCCTCAAGTTCAGTCTACCAGGGAACTCATATGGATTCATGTCGAATCAAGTTCCTGAAGTATGAACTGCATATTTAGAAAATGCCAAAGATTATACGGCTGTTTAAATATGTAAGAGACTTTAGCAACCATGTTGAACCATGTATTGACACAGACGACAGAAGGTAATGCTTACAGCCATGCATTCTTGGCACATGCTCTTACATTTTGTTTCATACGAAACATATATAGAAATACTCTCTAGATCAAAAGACTTTTTGACCTAGAGATTAGAGGACAAACTGTACGGGCCAAAATTGGGCCGAGGGCAAAACAGTCTTTTGACTTCGAACCCAGTACCGAATATGGCCCATAAACAAAGGTCCAGCTGAGAGTCTGAATACCAAAAAGCCCAGGGTAAAGCCCAAATAAACCTTATTCCACTTGCATATAAAGATTAACATATAAAGCCAAGCCAAGAAACATAATATAGACATACCATAAATCATTACCAACTATTTCCCTCTTTTCCCAAACATGATACGTATCCTCCACATGCAGAGATTCATGATCACCAAAAGTTTACGTTTTAAACATGTTATGGGGACCCCGTTCCCATGTGCTAAACCAAAGAAATCATATTTCTCCACCTATAAATAGAAGCAGAATTCGGAGTGTAAGACATTCAAGTTTCTCCACTTTCATACAAGCCTCTATTATCTGACAGGAGCTCTCAGAGCTTCACATTTCCTAAAAACTTTCATCCGCCCTCGCGGCCACCCAAAGAAGGTTAAGGTAATGGCAAACCTTGCTTTCATATTTTACTTATTCACTGCTCATTTCATATTCCTGACTTGAGCGTGGGAGTGCCCCCGGCACCCACCACACCGGTGGGTAGTCTACTCCCGCTCACTCTACCTTTGTTTTGCAGGATCGCTAGTGCCCCAACCTATAAATTCTCGATTGTGGACCTCATCCGAAATTCAGCATCCACACCTAAGTTACGGATTTTCAACCCAACAGTGTCTCCCACTACTTTACATAATACCGTAACCCCCTACGGAAAATAGGAATTCAATAATTAAATCGAATTCCATAATGAGAAGTGGACCCCATGAATATATTTTGACTCACAGTTTTGGCACGTTCTCGCCTACGTATATTGACAGGTAGACAACTCATTATCAATCACACTCATTGTGACTCTTGATTTTGATCATGACCGTTTCTTGTTGTGATAGCTTTGGCATGTTCACTTGAGACGTATCAAGGCTACATTTGTCAATGACAAACTCAAGCTACTAATGTAGTCTTGACAGCTTTGGCACGTTCAGGATTTCCACTTTCACTTGAATTTGTCTCTTATCATATAAGTTCTACCGGTGTAAATGAACTACCATCAACCATAACTGCACAGCTTTGGCATGATACAGCTACAACATCAGGAAATCATTTGCATCTGTACTGACAAGGCGGACCAAGAAATAAGTATTCCTAATACTAGTTACTATAAAATCTTATTAAGCGGGGATATTCCTAAAGTGGGTTTTACTCTACATCAAATGCAAATATTTAATCTAGATCAATTTTTCAACAGTTTAATTCTACCCGGGAAAATGTAACTTAACTATTAAATCTCCGTTACGTTTCCCATTAGTGTAGAACTGAAAAATCAAGAAACATCTTAATTACAAGCATGTGCAAACATCAAAAAATGGATTATATATCATATATCTAGCTTGAAAGATGTGATGGATGTAGGATCAGACCCTGTGATATCATTTTGTCGAGGTCATTCGCTACAGAAGCACGGTTGGGGTGAAATCGTAATTTTAAAATTTTTAAAGTTATCGAATAAATTATTCGATATCATAAATCTATAATTTATTCATATTTCACCTAAATATATTATTTGATGTCATATTACGACATAATTAATAATGAAAATATTAGGAAATTTTTAGGGAAATGATTTTCCATAAAATAGCATAAAACGGGTTTTTAGTCGAGCCGACCAACCGAGTCCACACGAGGGCTGCCCAGGTCAGCCTCAATAGTATTTGGGCAGCCGTTACCCAATAAGCTCAAAACTCATCTGGTAACGCCGTTTTTCACCATTTTCACTTATTTTTACTCCGAAACTATCTCCAAAAATTATCCTAACTCCCAATACACATCCAACACATCTAAATGATATATTTTTCATCACCAAAATATCAGATTTTTCAGATCTGATATGGATATGAAAACAGTCCATTTTTCATGCTTAAATCCAATTTTATCAAGATTAATCTAATTAATCTAATTAACACCCATTTACAGTCACCACAAAAGAAGAACCCTAGAATAATTCTAGGCATAATAAGAATGGTCATTACACTCTTGAATAACAACTAAGTTGTCCAATAATAAATTGAATCCAAATTACCTTCATCTAGTTCAAAATAAGCTTACACATGCATCTAGCCACTTAATCCATCAACCAAATCAAAAAGCCCCAAATTCAGAGTAAAAAGGAATCTTTACAATAATTGAAAATATTCGAGAACAACAAAACAAATTTTCCAATTTAAAGAAAAATAAAGATTACCTTTAATCTTCTAAATTTCTTCAAACCCTTGTTCTTGATTTAATTCTTCTCTCTTTACTCTCATTGGGGTTTTTCTCTTAAGGTTGAAGAAGGCAAATTATAGCCAACACAGCCCTAGAAAAAATAAAATAAAATATATTTTCTTTTAGCGTGAACAACCATTTTTTAGAAAGAGAAAGAACATTTTTTCTGTTAATACAGACAAATGGTCAAATAATTGGCCAAACTACCACTACTTGAGAAAGAAAAAATAATTTTTCTTTTTAAAATAAGTCATGGCCGAAAATGGAGTGCTAATTTGGTCAAATAATAATCCAAAATTAATCACATTAAAAAGACTTGTAAAAAACATTACACATGGCATCTCATTTAACATATAATATAATAATATATATTAAATAAAATCCATGTTTTACACATGTGAGTCAAATATCAAAAAGTCAATATTACATTAATAAAGACAATAGTTATTTACTTTACATATGTCACCAAGCAATTTATTAATTAATGTATATATAATCAAATTATGTATCAAATATAAATACACATTGGAACGATCAAAAAAATATCCCAGCATGTGTAAATATTTGTTTATTGATTAAATGATTCGAATTAACTAATTTATTCTGATAAAATATTATGAATAATCAGTATTATTCATAACGTATTGCCCAAGTGCTCAACGAGTATACTTCATATTGTGGGACTTTATAAGTTCATGTATATCTATCACAGAATCCAATTTCGTGTCCATAATTCACCCACTCTTAAATTATGACGACTACAGATAATCTCGCTGAACTATGCAAGTCGAGATCATCACATACGTATTACCTCTCCGTCACAGGCTATCCATATCATACTAGGGATATAGATACAAACGGAAAATCCTTGTAGTATAATATAGTCGACTTATTAATTTACGATTTATAAATAATACTCGGAACTCGATTTCCTAGTGTACCACGGTCATGGGTTTAACAGATCGCAAACATATGCAGGATACCTATGCCCCGTACACAGGACTGACGAATTCTATATTGATACACACCGGATATCATGAGCATCAGTCCACACCCAACGAATAAGCGGAGGTCTGACCTAAATAGGTTGTTGACGTGGCTGTCATCAAAGTATGAAGGATAACTCATATATTCACCGTGATATATCAAGTCTAAGGACCACTATGCTACTCAACTCGAGAAGATTTCTATTGACGTTGGTGTAGCATCTATTAGGAAATCTTCGGTGAGTCGTTCAGTGTTTATCGAATAAACACCTAGATGTCTATACGAGTCTCAAAAAACTCATGGTTCACTAGGATAAACCATCAGACCAAGTCTCGATATACGACATGTATCGGTCTCAGTGGATTTTACTAACCGACCCGTGCTAGTAAATATTGACTTGGAACTTTATTTGAGAATATACAACTTATAATGACGCTTCCCAATGTCAATTACAATGTATGTTGTAACCGTGCACTACGTTGTAAATCATCGGGTCTTTATCTAATATATACATATGACTAAACCATATTTAGTTTTAATTTAATCAAATTGATTGAATATATATATATATTATATATATATATATATATATATAAGACAAGATGTGCTATCATAAATATGTAATATTATCGAAAATGAATTGTTAGTATTCATGAAACAGACATAAATACGATCCGGAGCACCAACCCTAACAATTGAACCAATCAACAAGTATGGATTTGAGATCAAAGGATAAAATACGTTTCACAAGGATTGATGACATGGACTAGAACAGTTGTGCTTTCTGTTGCACTCTCTCAACAAACTTTCCCACCACATAATACGTATCAGCCTTAACAATTGACAAATGTACATTAGTTAGTTATTTTATATAAACTGTTATGCTTTCATTCTGTAACCAACTTCAAAAGATACTGAATTTAGAAATTTTCTTTTCCTCTGAAAGATGATGAAGAACTGATCAGCTATTACTTAGCTGGCTCCTTTCATCAATGAGTGAAAGTGTACTGAGCATGGTGACAGGCCTTGAAACTTCATGTGAAATTTGGCAAGTATTGGAAACGAGATCTGCTGCTTTGTCGCGTGTTAAAGTTCTTCAATTAAGAAGCCAACTAGTTCTTATAAAAAAAAATAAAAAATCAATATCAGAGTATTACATGAAGATTAAGGCTGTGGCTGATAGCCTAGCTGTTGCAGGTGAGCCTCTTTCCAAAAAGATTTCATTATGTATATCCTTGGTGGAATTGGGAAAGAATACAATCATGTGGCTGTTCTAATTGCCAGTAAAGATGGAGATATGGAACCTTCTGATGCTCTATCTCAACTCATGTCATATAAGAGTAGATTAGAACAACAAAATGGAATGGAAGCTGCTGAAGTTCAAAGTCAATTTGTAGCAAACTTTGCTCAGAAAGATTTCAATCAAAAGAAGTTTTATGGTGGTAACAATTTTAATATGAATAGTAACTACAATGCTGGTGCTAATCACAATTCTGGTCAAGCTTCAAATACTCAGAAAGGTGACACCTTAACTGAGTTATCTGAATATGTTGCTTTTCAATCCCATATTTCTCCTAAACTTGTATCGTAACTTAGCTGCATAGAATTTTAGGTCATTGTTGATGGTGTTTTTGTGACAAAGTATTTGAACAGTACGGCAATGGTAGAGATGGAATTTCTTAGTCGATGAGGACGAATGATCTGAGGGTATTAGTCACTCTTCGACCAGGCATAGAGTTCGGACCCGGTTCCTCGAATCTGACCGAGCAGAGGACACAACATGGTATAGGTTTAAGAGACCGACATCATCAGAGCCGAGACCGACCACTTTATCCCAGTAGCTCGGTCCAGCTCTATCTTTCTTTTTGAGTCATGAGAATGAGCTCGGACATCTTAGGTCATGACGGAGGTGGTGTTGGGTTTCTACGGTCTAACCGGGATCGATTTAAGCAAGAAACATACATGTGAATACAACAAGGAAGTTGCGGAATACTTACATTGAGCGGTTGAGCGATGCGTTGAACACAAAAATCCAAGTTTTTCTCCACCAAGGCTCTCGGCAGTGGGTAGTATTTGTGTCCTCCAAATTTCGGCCATGGTTGATCTCAAGCTCCAAGCTTTGTGATGTGATTCCATGCTCACGGATACGGTTCCCTATCACCTTCGCAAGACTCCGGAAGTGTGCTAGCACTTAGGAATTTTTGCCACAAAAATTCCTTAGCTTCTCCTTTATTTTCACGGTAAAACCAGAATTTGAGGAAGAAGAAATGGCCATTGGCCGAGTGAGGAGAGAAGAGAATGAGAGAAGAAGTAGTTAGGTTGGTGTGTATTTTTGTGTATCTAATACACTAAAAGGAATTTTAAAAAATGCATTTACAAATTTTGCTTTCCAAATGTCAAACCATTTAAAGCCACAACCACTTCCATCAACTATTCACATCACTCATGACAAGTTGTCAAATCACTCAAAGTGACTAAACATCACATCAATCGATTAAGTAGTGATTTGATGCTTGATGTGACTTGTGGGCCGCATTTTAATTCGCAATGTGAGTGCGCCCGCAAACACTCCCGGGCTCGGGTTCGCTAATTCCAAATTAACGAATTTTCCGTTGCGACGTAATTAAATAATTATGCCTAGCAAAATTACTATTCACGTCACTAACGAATTAATTCTAAATTAACTCGTTCGCCCGAATTAAATTCTAAATTTAATTCCGCGTCGAAATCCAATTTTGTATAATATATCGAATATATTATTTTATCGATTAATTCCAAATTAATCGTTCTCTCTCTTTAATTAATATTTTATCCCAGATAAAATATCTCCGCAATTAATCCCAGATTAATTTTCTCTCTCATTTAATTAATCCCAGATTAATAAAGTGCGAGTCATACGTCATCGGTGAATCTTCGATAAACGACCCATGAGATCCCCGGATATATTGGCAGTAAATTCGGTCGTCGGACTATCCGAACAAGTACGTACCTAGTTGTAGGCACTGCATTTTTGCATGTAAGTCCCGATGATGAGTCTCGTATGGAAACACTACCTCTTTAATTGTGGAAGCCGCGGGAAACGGACGTCGGAAGGAAAAAGTCAAGAATTGACACATTGTTGGATTTAATTCGCTGGATCAGCTTCGGGTTCGCTTGTTGGACCTCCGTTTCAAAACACATCCTTAGCCCAAAACCAAAGACACACGCCCACCTAGCCCAAGCCCATTAAATCACATCCAATAATAATTAAAACATTTAAAACACATGTCAAAAATTAAATTAAATCATATTAAAATAAATTAAATCCAATTCAATTAAATTAAATTAAATCTCATTCCAAAATTAAATAAATCTGCTTCCTAAATTAAAGAAATCTCATCAAATACTTTCCTAATCCACTTAAAATAAATTCCCTAATTAAAAGATATAAATCAAATCATATCCCCATCAAAAGAGACAATCAAATCAAATTCAAAGACATTCCTAATTAAAAGATATCCTCATTAATACACAAATCCTTTCCTTATTCACACAAGGATTACCCATCCCATGGCCTATATAAAGAACCATTAACCCCACATTTCAAACCCTAGCTCATTCACACGAAAACACGAGAGAAAATAACCTAGCTACTCACACGTTTTTGCCCTCACGAACACTGCTCACGCATAACTCGGCACTCATCCCTTAGCCTCTCTTTCTTTCACGCACCACAAGCCCTTCAACGCCACCTGCCCCTCACAAGCCTTCATGCCCACAATAGTCTTCTCACGCATAAAGTCATTCAACACCAGCCCTTCAACGCCACCTGCCCCTCAACAAACCTGCCTCACGCCATCCACACTCAATCAGCCCTTCCACTCACGCACCTGCCCTCACTCAACACACAGCCTCACGCACACACTCAACAAACGCCCTCTACTCACACACCTACACTCACTCAACACACAGCCTGACGTACACACTCAATCAGCCTCTCCACTCACGCACATGCACTCATCAACAAACGCCAAAACACCCACACTTATCAGCCCTCACGTTACTGCCCCTCACAAGCCTTCACGCCACTGACCAGCTTGCCCCGCAAAACACTCACAAAACCTTGTAATGATTGTGATTTGTGATTTAGTTAACTATGTCTATCGTAGGTTGAAAAAGGTTTAATCAAATGCACTTTTAAGGCTAGGTAATGGTTTGATGTCTTCCTTCATTCACTACATTTCTATTAGGAAAAGCTGTGAAGGCACCTAGATAATCATGTACTTGTAGCTTATTGTGACGGACTAGTTTGGAGGACTCGTTGTTTATTCCTGTCACCAAGCGATAAAAGCCTAAGGGGCTTGGGTACTTAAAGAAAGCCTCGCTCCACCCTCCCTCTGGGGAATCTACAATGGGAAATCCATTTCACAATCAGTCACACACCATAACTCGTTGGCACGTACCTTAGTGTATAAAAAAGGTGCGCTCACTTGGTCGCTCGAACCCTTGAGTGGGGAGTCCTAGTTGTGGGCAATCCTTCGCCGGCAAGAGCCTTTGTCTACACTCCTGCAAACCCGCATATGAACCGTAGTTGTATATCCTATAGAAGTTTCCCCTTTATGCTTTTGATAAACACGTGCATCTCATGCATCTCATGCATACACGCATCATGTTAACCCTCTGTGTCTTAAAACCCATCATAGATATCCATTGGGTTAGAAAAAAGAGGGGCTTGTCAAGAAGAGTTTAGCAAACATGGATATCGGGGAAAAGGAAATCGAGAAACAGAAAACCTTACGGTAAGGATAGAAAGACCATTGGGGGGCTTCAAAAAAAAAAGAAAAAGAAAAAAATAGAAGAAGAAAAAGAAGAGAAAAAAAAATTGTTGTTTGTTTTTAGTCCTTGATAGTTAGACATAAGTCCAATGATGAAATCGTTTGCTTTAGGGAGAAATCTTAGAAACGATAAACTCTTGATGTGCTTTTATCTGATACTTTGAGTGATTGATCTATGTTAGACTCGTAAGCACTTCACTATAGGTTCTTAGCAGTGAAAACCTGAGTAGTTGGCAATGTGACTAGTTGAAGAAATTGTAGGTCGGTGAATGACCGTTTGCTTAGATGTCTATCTTGATTTGCTTATGTTATGATGTATGGTATGGTTGAAAATAAAAGAAAAGTCTCTAAAGAAAAGAATTGAACCACCTATAACCGATAAGCGTGAATCTACCCATGGGCGAGTATTAGGACCACCATGAGGAGAAATGCTACCTTAAAGGGTAGGTGTGTTGAAAAAAAAAAAAAAAAAAAAAGAAAAAGAAAAAAATAGAAGAAGAAAAAGAAGAGAAAAAAAAATTGTTGTTTGTTTTTAGTCCTTGATAGTTAGACATAAGTCCAATGATGAAATCGTTTGCTTTAGGGAGAAATCTTAGAAACGATAAACTCTTGATGTGCTTTTATCTGATACTTTGAGTGATTGATCTATGTTAGACTCGTAAGCACTTCACTATAGGTTCTTAGCAGTGAAAACCTGAGTAGTTGGCAATGTGACTAGTTGAAGAAATTGTAGGTCGGTGAATGACCGTTTGCTTAGATGTCTATCTTGATTTGCTTATGTTATGATGTATGGTATGGTTGAAAATAAAAGAAAAGTCTCTAAAGAAAAGAATTGAACCACCTATAACCGATAAGCGTGAATCTACCCATGGGCGAGTATTAGGACCACCATGAGGAGAAATGCTACCTTAAAGGGTAGGTGTGTTGAAAAAAAAAGAAAAAAAAAAGAGAAAAAGAAAAGAAAAAAAAAGAAGTTCAAAATGAAAAGAAAAAAGAAAGAGACAAAAGAGAAAGAAAACCATACCACATTGAGCACAGAAAAGCAACTGTAGGCATAATTGAGACATATAGGTTGGTTTGACCCATCGATCCCGATTTTTTGAACAAAATCATTGAGTTGGCTCACCTAGGGATGAATCTGCAAAAGAACCTTTGCACACACACACTTTGAGTCTGGCTTGGATAATTTATTCAAAGACTTGGATTTGAGTTGCGTTGAATGTTTTGAAGGTTCTCTGGTTTCAACACTGAGCATTCTTTGAGGGCAATAATATGTGTAACTATTGGGACTATTTCGTAGTATGTGATAAAGTATGATGATATGGAAGGCCCCACCATGTGGTACATCTTGACCAAGTGCAAACAACGGAGAGCAGAAAGCTAAACCAAGACTGGGGGCGACTAGTCTACCACCTCGCGAATCCGAGACATAACAAGATATTGAATCATGAGACCAGAGAGAAGATTGAGCGATCACCTGAAGAACTGGTGGAAGACCTAACCCAACGGAATAAGAACTTCATTCATGCATGCATGCATACACGTAACGTATTTTTGCATTCTTTTTTGTGTTTGTTTTGTTTTGTATTCACAGGTTTCAAAAAAGGAAAAAGAGAAAGCGGCAAAAGGCCAGCCAATCAGAAACAGCAACAGTACAATGTCATCAGTTTCAGAAATGAATCAGTTTCAGTCTGGGGGTGAGGCCCACATCAGTATCAGTTTGGGGCGAGGCCCACATCAGTATCAGTTTGGGGGCGAGGCCTACATCAGTATCAGTTTGGGGTCGAGGCCCATATCAGTATTCGTTTGGGGATGAGTCCCAGGGTTGAGGCCCACATCAGTATCAGTTTGGGGTGAGGCCCACATCAGACTGGGGGCGAGACCCACATCAGTGTCAGTCTGGGGGCGAGGCCCACATCAGTATCAGTTTGGGGTGAGGCCCACATCAGTATCAACTCAGGGTCGAGGCCTATATTATCAGCAGCATCGGGAATGAATCCCAGGGTCGAGACCCACATTGTCAGCAGCATCGGGAATGAATCCTAGGGCCGAGGCCCACGATGTCAGAATTTGGAATGACAGTGAATGAATCTGAGGGCCGAGGCCCATGTCGTCAAAATTTGGAATGAATCCCAGGGTCGAGGACTACATTAGCAGAGTTTTGGAATGAATCCAGGAATGAATCTGGGAATGAATCCCAGAGCCGAGGCCCACATTAGCAGAGTTTTGGAATGAATCCAGGAATGAATCCTAGGGTCGAGGCCCATATCGTCAGAGTTTTGGAATGAATCCCAGGGTTGAGGCCCACATCACCAGCAGTTTCAGGATCCCAGGGTTGAGGCCCACATCGCCAACAGTTCCTGAGAATGAATCCTAGGGCCGAGGCCCACACTGTCAGAGTTTTGGAATGAATCCATGAATGAATCATAGGGCAAGGCCCACAATATTATCAGCATCAGTTTTGCCGGATATGGCACTCTAGGGGCGAGGCCTACATTATTATCAGCATCAGTTTTGCCGGGTATGGCACTCTGGGGGCGAGGCCCACATTATCGTCAGCATCAATAGCAGACTTGCCGGGTATGGCATTCTGGGGGCGAGGCCCACATTGGTTCAGTATTAGTTTTGCCGGGTATGGAATTCTGGGGGCGAGGCCCACATTGGTTCAATATTAGTTCTGCCGGGTATGGCATTCTGAGGGCGAGGCCCACATTGGTTCAGTATTAGTTCTGCCGGGTATGGCATTCTGAGGGCGAGGCCCACATTGGTTCAGTATCAGTTCTGCCAGGTACGGCACTCCGGGTATGGAGATATCAGATCAGTTTTGCCAGGTACGGCACACCGGCTATGGAGATATTACAGTAGCACTCCGGGTATGGAGACACAGAATCAGTTTTGTCGGGTATGACACTCTGGGAATAAAGCCCACATTCAGTATAGTTCGGGAACAAAGCCCAGGGGGAATAAAGCCTCATCTCAATACAGTTCGGGAACAAAGCCCAGGGGAATAAAACCCTATCTTGACACAGTTCGGGAATAAGACTCATGGGAACAAGACCCACAATTCAGGGAACAAGACCCTCAACTCAAATCAGGAACAAGACCCACGGGAACAAGACCCTCAACTCAGATCGGGAACAAGACCCACAAATCAGGGAACAAGACCCTCAACTCAACTCAGATCGGGAATAAGACCCTCAATTCAATTCAGGGAAAAAAGACCCTTACCTCAGCTCAGATCGGGAACAAGACCCAAAATTCAGGGAACACGACCTTTATCTTAACTCAACAATGGTTCGGAAATGGACCACTCTCACATCAGCAATGGTTCAAAGATGGACCACTCTCACATCAGCAATGGTTCAGAAATGGACCACTTTCATATCAGTAATGGTTCGGAAGTGGACTGTCTATCATCAGCAATGGTTGAGAAATGGACTATCTTTCATCAGTAATGGTTCGGAAATAGACGACAATCACATCAGCTCGCCGAAAATGGCACTCCAAAAATGGAGCTCGGTTCGAAAATGGACCAGTATCTTATCAGACGCCGAAAATGGCACTCTGAAAATGGATCTTGGTTCGGAAATGGACCAGTATCTCATCAGACGCCGAAAATAGCACTCCGAAAATGGAGCAAGATTCGGAAATGGACCAATATCTCATCAGACACCGAAAATGGCACTCCGAAAATGGAGCACTGTTCGAAAATGGACCAATATCTCATCTCGCCGAAAATGGCCCTCCGAAAATGGAGCATGGATAGGAAATGGACTATTATCACATCTGTGACACCCTAGGTACGGGGTTTAACACGCCAGGTACGGCATGTGGACTACCGCAACACCCTAGGTACGGGGTTTAGCACGCCAGGTACGACATGTGGACTATTGTGGACTATCGCGACACCCTAGGTACGGGATTTAGCACGCCAGGTACGGCATGTGGACTATTGTGGAATACCACGACACCCTAGGCACGGGGTTTAGTACTCTAGGAATGGCACATCATCAAATTCAGTTCGGAGCAACAGGCAAACCAGGTGACAGCTGGCGAGCCAGGTAAGTGAAAATGTATTGCACGTACTTTGATAGGATTGTCATTGTCACACACTACACAAGTCTCATCAAAGTGGGGGAGACTGTAGGCACTACATTTTTGCATGTAAGTCCCGATGATGAGTCTCGTATAGAGACACTACCTCTTTAATTGTGGAAGCCGCGGGAAACGGCCGTTAGAAGGAAAAAGTCAAGAATTGACACATTGTTGGATTTCATTCGTTGGATTAGCTTCGGGTTCGCTTGTTGGACGTCAGTTTCAAAACACATCCTTAGCCCAAAACCAAAGACACACGCCCACTTAGCCCAAGCCCATTAAATCACATCCAATAATAATTAAAACATTTAAAACACATGTCAAAAATTAAATTAAATCAAATTAAAATAAATTAAATCCAATTCAATTAAATTAAATCTCATTCCAAAATTAAATAAATCTGCTTCCTAAATTAAATAAATCTCATCAAATACTTTCCTAATCCACTTAAAATACATTCCCTAATTAAAAGAGACAAATCAAATCATATCCCCATCAAAAGAGAAAAAATCAAATCAAATTCAAAGACATTCCTAATTAAAAGATATCCTCATTAATACACAAATCCTTTCCCTATTCACACAAGGATTACCCATCCCATGGCATATATAAAGAACCCTTAACCCCAACTTTCAAACCCTAGCTCATTCACACGAAAACACGAGAGAAAATAACCTAGATGCTCACACGCCTTTGCCCTCACAAACACTGCTCACTTATAACCCGTCACTCATCCTTTAGCCTCTCTTTCTTTCACGCACCACAAGCCCTTCAACGCCACCTGCCCCTCACAAGCCTTCACGCCCACAACAGCCTTCTCACACATAAAGTCCTTCAACACCAGCCCTTCAACGCCACATGCCCCTCAACAAACCTGCCTCACGCCATCCACACTCAATCAGCCTCTCCACTCACACATCTGCCCTCACTCAACACACAGCCTCACGCACACACTCAAAAAACGCCCTCCACTCACGCACTTGCACTCACTGAACATATAGCAAGACACACACACTCAATCAGCCCCTCCACTCACGCACATGCACTCATCAACAAACACCAAAACACCTACACTCATCAGCCCTCACGTTACTGCCCCTCACAAGCCTTCACGCCACTGACCAGCTTGCCCCACAAAACACTCACAAAACCTGCCCCAAACTACCGTGAAAACCCTCTGAAACTACCGCATATTACCCTCACAAACACTCCTAAAACAATCCCCAAAAACTATAAAAAATAGTCCCCAAACTGCCGCAAAACACCACTGAAAACTGCACAAAACAGTCACCCAAAACTGCACCGAAAAAGCCCCCAAAATAGTGAACAAAACAGCAGTCCAAACAGCGAGGAAAAACATTGGATTAGTGAACCAGAAAGTTGTGGATCATTCTCCCTTCCGACGGCCGTGTAACGCACTTTAGAGAGACGATAAAAGAGGTTAGACCTGAGGGCACCCTTTTTACTTATTATCTTTCGTTTATTTTATTTATTTTAATATATTATCGCATGAGAGTCGTTTGTTGAGGCATGATGTGAATTCCGGATGAACGGAATGCGTGTTCTCTTTTGTGGTATATCGGATGGAAACCCGGACGTAAATTCTGTACCTAATCCGAATAGACAGTAGTGCGGTTTGTACTCGGGATACAATGCCACGTACCACTTGAGAGATACACATATTTCATTCATCCAACATTGTATTCGAGCATGATTAGGTTGTTAGCATGTTATTTATCTTAAGCATTATTTAGTCGATAGAAATTTCTTTCTTTATGCATGATTAGGTTGTTTTCACATTAGGGATTTAATTTATATTTATGCTTAGATTGTTATTTATTTTCCGCATTAGATAATTGAGCATGCTTGTGTGATGATTGTATGTTATTGCGTGTTTGCCGTTATGACAACTTACTTTGACGTATGCGAACTTAGATATAGGTTTTCATTGTTATTAATATGCATGCAGACTTAGGTGTAGGTTACCTTTGAGCATACATGTTGAGTAGATTCGGTTAGTTTATTGCACAAATCACATCATTACAAGTGACATAAGTAAGGGACCATTCCGAACCCAACTGTTTGAGGACTTCCCTTGCGAGGGCTGAGTGCGGCCTTAAATCTTTGTCCCGGTTCACACCTGGTGGTGAATCCATGTTATTTCGTACTCCCAACTAGGCCGCGAGCCTGGAACAGCGTTGCCGATTTCTGTGTCCTACACTAGTACTACATTTTGTACCGATTTACAAGACAAGGTTGGCTTCTAGCAAAGCGCCATGCCTACCCAATTCTCCAGAAATATCCTTACAGGAATATGTGATCTATATCAGGCGTAGTATATGTAGTATTTGCGTATTTCGATCCAGTATCGGATGTCACGTGCAAGGCCTGGGGCTGGAATTGTGTCTGCCCCGTACGAAGCACATATCGGATCTCTGGTAACTAGTCTCTATAATCGAATAATCATGACCTAGTCATATTATCCCGATGACTGCAGTATATAAGAGAACAAGTTACATATCCTACGTGATCATCATCTCCACTATGACTGGAGTGATACTTCCATCTCGACATCACACCCAATACACTACGATTCTCAATATACCCAGAAGAGGCTTACACAGAACCTGTTAAAGCCCTGGACGACCAAAACCAAAGTACATTGATTGTCGCAAGTATTAGCGGTGCAAGTCTCAGGTTAAGACCAAATACACCTACCCTGATTCAGACTTCCATAAACACATAGTCATACTACCAATGGAATTCCGATGGGTCTATCCAGAGTGAAGCTGTTTTCCGTACCATCGGTAAAACACAACCTCCTCCTACACTTGCATGAGTATCCTATACCCAAATATATCAGAACTATACCGTTATGCCTTCATAACGCGCATAAGTGTAATACTAGTCTTTTTCGCATTATCGATGTCCAATCTCGATAATACTCTAACTAGGGATATTTAATGATTAAACCTTCGTGGATTGATACTGTCTCATATCATCTCAATCCAGGAACTAATCATATGGACCTTTCATCATTTATACATCTTGGTGATCTAATCACAAATGATAAAAGAGCAATTTCCTTTGTCACATAGTTAATTTGTACAACAACACCATGATCTGTACAAATAGTGACGCTATGGGTCATAACTGTCCAATAATCTCCCACTTGGCCTATAGCCACTCACTCAAGTGTCCTACACCCGAACTATGTACGGTTCGCTCAAATTACTGAGAAAAGACTTTCGTCAGCGGATTTGCATGATTATCATCTGATGCGATTTATTCAATCATCACATCGCCATGATGTATGATCCGAACGAATCAGATGAATAGTCGAAGTATATACCTTGATCGTTGATGAGACCATTAATTCTTTAGCCCGTGATGTAACCTAGCTCAGCTGCTAACAGAACTATATCTAATCTAATTAGATTATTATCAATCCAGAAGGCTTCTATTGCTGCCTCAGCTGCAGCAATAATCCACTTTTGTTGTTTATTCGGTAACAGTATCTTGCTCGGAAGATTTCCAGCTCACTGTTCCGTTATTCAAACTGTATAGTACCTTTGTTACGACTTATAGTCGTTTTTATCGGTTAGGAAACTTGCAGCAGTGAACCTAGTCACTTCACGTTCTCCATCTCCATAGCATAAGAAAGCATCCTTAGTTCTTCTAAGATACTCAAGGATGTTTTTAACATCAATCTAGTGACTATCACTTGGATTGGCCTGATTGTGACTCCATATGCTCAAAGCATATGAGACACCAGGTCGCGTACATTTATTTCAATGTACGAGTTCTCGGAGAGTGCCAACAACTTTTAGACCTATCCCAGTAGATCCTTAATCCTAGAATAAAGGTTGTCTCTCCCAAGAATTCTACGGAGAATTTTTCATGAAAGCCAAGCTTTCACCGATTGTATTATGGGAATGTCATTTCCAAGAAATGATATATCATTATTTATAGGACAGTCATTGTCAGTGCGCTCCCACTAACTTCCTTATATACACAAGAATTATTTTTCGTTTTGAATTAAATCATATACCATTATGATTATATCAAAATGCTGGTTCCAAGAACGCAATGCTTGCTTCAATCCATAAATGGATCAAATTAACTTGCAAACCTTGTTTGCTTGTTTTGGTACGACAAAACCGTCAGGATGTTACAAACATCCTCCAAAAGGTTTCCGTTAAGGAAAGCGGTTTTGGCATTTAGCTGCCACATTTCATAAATGAAACATGCAGCATTAGCAAGCATTATCCAAATGGATTTATCGTGACAACATGTAAAAGGTTTCGTCGTAATCGACACAATTTGATAACGATACTTTTTCGCTACAAGCCTAGCTTAGTAGGTTTGTATGTTGCCTTCCATGTACGTCTTCCTTGAAGACTTATATAGTACCAATAGGCACAATGCCTTGCGGTACAACAACTAGTATCCAAACTTAGTTGATATACATGGAATCCATTTCGGATATCATGGCACTTTGCCATAATAGGGAGTCGATACCTTGTATCACTTCCTCATACATAGTCAGTTCGTATTCCTCAATAAGATTGACATCTTTATGAGGTGAGATTAGAAAACCATACCCTAGGTTGTTTTCTGACTCTCTCCAATCTACGTGGTTCTTGTGTATTCGAAGATTACTGGTATAGTTTCATCCTTGATGAACTATTTGTGTTCCATTAAGGAATCGGTGCCTGGAATAGTATTACTCCGATTTTCATCGGGTTTTACTTTCCTCCCACTTACCACTGCATATTAGGTATTCCTCTTAGGAAAAACTGCATGGTGAGCAACAATTAAATTGTTCTCTTATGAGTTGTATAAGTACTATACTTTGGTTTCCCTAGGATAACCTACAACTTAGGCACTTACCAGATTTGGGTTCTAGTTTGGTATCATCCAAACATATGCCTAGCATACCCAAATCTTCAGGAATTAGAAAACCCAGTTTCTTTCCTGTTCATATCTAATATGAAATATGTCTAACAGATTTTTATGGAACCCTATTCAAAATAAGTTTTGCACTGTTTAAAGCTTATCCCTTGAAGGAAATGGTAGCTCAAAGCGACTCATGATTAACCTTATCATGTCTAACAAAATTCGGTTTCTCTGTTCAGACACACCGTCAAATTGACGTGTTATAGGAGGAGACCTCATTGAAAGAATACTTTACTCTTTCAAGTATATGAGAAATTTATTACTTAAGTATTTTCATCATGGTCTAACCGTGATGGTTTTATACTTTAGCCGATCTGTTTGTCTACTTCGTGTCGAAACTGTAAAAGTTTCAGATTTGTGTTTCAAAAGAAACACATAACCATAACGCGATGCCACATCCGTAAAGGTCACGAAATATTCATATCCACATCTAGCCTAGCTAGATATGGGCCCACCTACGTCACTATGAACCAGGGCTAACAGATCGATGGCATTTACACTTTTACCAAGTAAATAGTGTTTTAGGCACTTTGCCCAATAAACTAGATTCGTAGACATTATTTGAATAGAATCAAATATGTCCTAGTACCCACTCTTCGAAAGTGTGGATATACGAGTCTTGTTAATTGTGTCCCAGACAACAATGCCACAAATAAGTCTCAACTGATTAAATCAGTTTGAGCTATTTCTTTGACATGTTATACGTTTGAGATTTATTTATATTCATAATATAAATACTGTTATTCACATCTAATGTGGTTATCTCAATATCATCTTTATAAAATGAAACACTTTAGTGTTCAAGAATATAAAGGTATATCCGCAACGGATTAAACCCTGATATAGAGATAATGTTTCTAGTCAAACTAGTTACATTGTAACAGTTTCCTAATTTAAGTACACACCCGAAGGGTAGTTCCTAAATTTAGGTATCTACGATTAAAACAGCGACTTTCGTCTGGTTTCCGATTCGTAGATTAATCTCATCTGAAGTCAGTATCCTGCTCTCAGCAGATTCTGCACATCAGTACATATTTATGTACCACTTCCAGTATCTAAAATCCAATTTTAATACTAGCAGTAAACATATTGATGACAAACATATTTGAAGTCGGAGCCTTGCCCGTCTTCTCATCCTTCATGTATGCCTTGTCCATACGGCAGTCACGCTTCCAGTGACCCCGTTTGCCACAGTTTAGGCAGAGATATTAGGAATGTCCTTTGTCTTCCCAGAAGATTATAATGAATTTGCCTTTGCCCTTTTCCACACCCTAGAAGCCTTCGGCCAAGCCTTGGCCTTCTGTGATGTCGAAGTAAGGTGCGCCTTGCGCTTCTCGCTATATTGCAAACTTTGGCTATGTCTCCTTGAGAATTGCCATTAACTCTCCAAGAGTTTACTATTACAATTTAGTACTTCTACGATCTAAGGATAAATCTATGAAGATCCTTTAATTTCAATATCATGCTTATAAGGATCTAATCCTTAGTTCTGATTAAGAAATTAAGGAGTCTACTTGGCAAGCTTATTGGATTAAGCACTGAAGTTATCATCACATGAATATTCCAAATATCATGTTCTACTATTTGCTTAACTCCAGGCATAGGCCTAAGATGTTATTTTATCAAATAAAGTAACTTCTTAGTTTTCAGGACTATCCTGAAGTTTTATTCCCAATTTGAAAATTAAAGTCGTTTAAATACATTTTCACCCAGGATTATGTTTTAAACACCAATCTTTCAATTTATCTTGATTCTAATAGTCCAACTATTTAATCAACTATTTAGGTACTATTTATTATAATGATTACTATAGTTTAACTATATAATCAATTATAATTTAATTTGTTAAATTCAATTATATTGATTACTATAATTCAATTTATTAATTCAAATATATTGATTACTATAATCCAATTATATAATCAACTATAAATGAAATAGTTTGAATACAGTCCAACTGTTTTAAAACAACAATTAAATATTAGTCCAACTAATATATTATTTGACGATGAAATATTTGAATGAGCGCGTATGGAAAGTAACTAAACGAATATTGCAAATTTAATACTTGCCTCCCACTATTTTTCGGCGAGCCTCTAACCCTCAGTCGAGTACTCGGGAAACATTGTTTCCTAGTGGGCTATGATCCCGTTAAATAACACACAATCTTGACTTTGGCCAACAAATGTATGATAATTAACTAGGTAGATCTCTAAGATCAATTGGATCCCATCCAATTCCTAGATCCAGTAGGTGGACATCCAAGTCCGAAACATATATCTTATATATGCCAATATATCCAATATATTGCCTAACCTTTTTCCTCTGAATCAACTAAGCATTGGCTTTGGCACAACAAACTTAGTGATCCCAGTTAAGCGGAACCCATTGACTTTGGAAAGCTTCGTAATCAATGTCGATGGACAAGAAGTGATCTTGACTTTGGCCAACAAATCACAACTTGGACAAGACACCAATATGGAACAAAGCCTTCATGATTCAAACACATCCTCGACGGCCAAAGGTATTGACTTTGGCCAACAAACCAATGTCAGTCTTAGATCTTGAGTAAGAATCACTCAATGGAAGGAAAAACGCTTAATATGTTGTTGAGGGTTTTTCGCGTGCAATTGGCAACCAATTAATTATCTTTGTTAAGGTCTCATCATCATACACCCTTAAACATGCATTCTAAACACATAATAAGGCGCATATAAATAAATCTAATAATGATATGCGAATGGATATTTAAACATTGTTCCTAGAACAAATCTCTCACTTTCCTCTCTCCTGCTAGCACATGTATTACTTCTACCCGATTACATAACACTTCTAAAGAAACCTCATTTACATTGAGGGGAATAGGTGAGAAGAGAAATACAAAGAGTAAGGAGGTAATAGGCTAGACACGCAGGTCCAATTAATAAATTCTAAATTTATTACAACAATTTCCAAAATTGCCCCACCCATCTAATATCCATCTGATATACATTATTCATGCATCGCAACCATGTATTCACACAAGCATGTTATCAATCAATCTAATCTAATTAATTAATCTGATAATTAATTACCATCCAATGTTCAAACAACGATTTGATTTTGCTCGAGTCAAACTCGTTTTGCGAATAAGTACTCAAAGTACGAATTCTTGAATTAAATTAAACTACAACATTAAATCCAATTTAATATGTATTTAATACTAATTTACTATTTAATTCCAAATTAAATATTACACTTTATTAACAAACCTTTACGACTTAGATTCTAAATCTAATCGTTACGGGTCTCAAAGCCCGATTAACATCCAATGTTAATTTAATTTAAAGTCCAATGGGCTTTTAATTAATTTCTAAGGCATGGACTTTTGGTCAATATGGGTCAAACCCAAATACCAAAGCCCATTTAAGGAATCACCCTTATTTGCCAAGAAACCAATTTAGGCCCAATTATTAATAAAGGTCCATTAAGTCATAATTGGACTTTATGGATATGGTTTTGGGCCCAATTGGATCCAACCAATTTAGCCTAAACCTAACTTGGTACAACCAAGCTCATTTAAGCCCAATTATAACTTTTAAGCCCAATTCCAAATTTGGCCCAACATAATTAAATTCCAAAATTCCAATTTCACAATTTAATTACTCAAAGTGTTATGCCATAATTAATCACCCAAATTAATATTTCTAAAACATCAATTTACACAATTAATTATGCTAATTATCATCAAAACATGTCCAACACATTTTAATCAAAATCAAACCCATTTCATGCTTCTATGTCACGGCAATTGTAGGGTTTTTATATCCAATTATAAATCCAATCCAATTGAATCTTAAATCAACATTACCCAATTGTTTTCCAACTCATCCAATGATCAAAAACACAAAATACCATGACATTAGGGTATCTCTAAGATTTGGCCAAGCCGCATAAATTGGGGAAAAATTGATCCAATCAAATTTTATGAAATTGATCATGCACAACTTCAATTAAACATCATTCAAGTATACTCAATCAAGTAATTTTATCAAATCATGCTCAAATACAATTTACCCAATTTTAACCCTAAGTTCAAGTTTCATGCTCAACTTCGCTCTGATACCAATCGATTTAAGCAAGAAACATACATGTGAATACTACAAGGAAGTTGCGGAATACTTACATTGAGCGGTTGAGCGATGCATTGAACACAAAAATCCAAGCTTTTCTCCTCCAAGGCTCTCGGCAGTGGGCAGTATTTGTGTCCTCCAAATTTCGGCCATGGATGATCTCAAGCTCCAAGCTTTGTGATGTGATTCCATGCTTACGGATGCGGTTCCCTATCACCTTCGCAAGACTCCGGAAGTGTGCTAGCACTTAGGAATTTTTGCCACAAAAATTCCTTAGCTTCTCTTTTATTTTCACGGTAAAACCAGAATTGGAGGAAGAAGAAATGTCCATTGGCCGAGTGAGGAGAGAAGAAGTAGTTAGGTTGGTGTGTATTTTTGTGTATCTAATACACTAAAAGGAATTTTAAAAAATCCATTTACAAATTTTGCTTTCCAAAAGTCAAACCATTTAAAGCCACAACCACTTCCATCAACTATTCACATCACTCATGACAAGTTGTCAAATCACTCAAAGTGACTAGACATCACATCAATCGATTGAGTAGTGATTTGGCGCTTGATGTGACTTGTGGGCCGCACTTTAATTCGTAATGTGAGTGCGCCCGCAAACACTCCCGGGCTCGGGTTCGCAAATTCCAAATTAACCAATTTTTCGTTGCGACGTAATTAAATAATCATGCCTAGTAAAATTACTATTCACGTCCCTAACGAATTAATTCTAAATTAACTTTTTCGCCCGAATTAAATTCTAAATTTAATTCAGCGTCGAAATCCAATTTCGTATAATATATCGAATATATTATTTTATCGATTAATTCCAAATTAATCGTTCTCTCTCTTTAATTAATATTTTATCCCAGATAAAATATCTCAGTAATTAATCCCAGATTAATTTTCTCTCTCATTTAATTAATCCCAGATTAATAAAGTGCGAGTCATACGTCATCGGTGAATCTTCGGGAAGCGACCCATGAGATCCCCACATATGTTGGCAGTAAATCCATTCGTCGAAATATCCGAACAAGTACGTACTTAGTACTATGATTGTACCGATTTACAAGACAAGGTTGGCTTCTAGCAAAGCGTCATGCCTACCCAATTCTCCAGAAATATCCTTACAGGAATATGTGATCTATATCAGGCGTAGTATATGTAGTATTGCGTATTTCGATCCAGTATCGGATGTCACGTGCAAAGCCTGGGGCTGGAATTGTGTCTGCCTCGTACGAAGCACATATCGGATCTCTAGTAACTAGTCTCTATAATCGGATAATCATGACCTAGTCATATTATCCCGATGACTGCAGTACATAAGAGAACAAGTTCCGTATCCTACGTGATCATCATCTCCACTATGACTGGAGTGATACTTCCATCTCGACATCACACCCAATACACTACGATTCTCAATATACCCAGAAGAGGCGTACACAGAACCTGTTAAAGCCCTGGACGACCAAAACCAAAGTACATTGATTGTCGCAAGTATTAGCGGTGCAAGTCTCAGGTTAAGACCAAATACACCTACCCTGATTCGGACTTCCATAGACACATAGTCATATTACAAATGGAATTCCGAGGGGTCTATCCAGAGCGAAGCTGTTTTCCGTACCATCGGTAAAACACAACCTCCTGCTACACTTGCATGAGTATCCTATACCCAAATATATGAGAACTATGTCGTTATGCCCTCATAACGCGCACAATTGTAATACTAGTCTTTTTCGCATTATCGATGTCCAATCTCGATAAAACTCTGACTATGGATATTTAATGATTAAACCTTCGTGGATTGATAATGTCTAATATCATCTCAATCCAGGAACTAATCATATGGACCTTTCATCATTTAAACATCTTGGTGATCTAATCACAAATGATAAAAGAGCAATTTCCTTTGTCACATAGTTAATTTGTACAAAAACACCATGATCTGTACAAATAGTGACGCTATGGGTCATAACTGTCCAACATGTGGGTGTGGTAGTTCGGCACATCATTCGGCCGTCCTCATGACACCCGACGTGTGATCAGGACCGTTTGAACTCTTCCCTCTGACATGTATCACCTTTATAGGCTGTCATCATAATTGTTGAGTGTGGCAGTGAATAAAACAGAATGATTTGACAATGGGTCAGATGGCAGGCTTTGCTTTCGGTGAGGCAGTAATGGCAGAGAGCCCGTCAATCCGTCGGAGATCCACGTGGCTGAAGTCATAGAGATATGGGAATAGTGTTGTATTTTTCTTAGTATATAAAGGGAGGGTAGTCTCATTTGTACAGGTTGGTTAGCAAAAATCTCGTAAAAAAGCACTATTTGTGAAAAAAAATTACGAAAGCAAACAACTCGGCAACATTAGACCACCATTGAAAAGAGGTCGGCCGAGCTCGATTTGGTAATAAAAGAAACACTCTACTTTGTTCCCGTGGACGTAGGCTATTTTATTCCGCCAAACCACGTAAACCTTCTTGTCGATCTTGTGTTTGCTTCGTCTTTTGTTAAATTTGCTTTTGGCCCCCCATAACCAAACAAATTCACGGTTGGAGAAGGATTATCCCGGGAGCGTTATCCCGAAACTGCCACTGGAACGAAAATCACCAGTCAATAGTTGGCGCCGTCTGTGGGGAAAGAGCAAAAAGCAGCTTGCGTAGGAAGACGATGGCAGAAGACGGGAACCATAGATCGTCGGAGAGTTCAACTGTTGGGGATTTGGGCGATGGGGCGCAGCGGAAGCGCGGGTCGGGCGAAATCGTATTTTAAAACTTTTTCAAAATACCAAATAAATTATTCAATATCTAATATGAATAATTAATTCATATTTCACCTAAACCTATTTATTCAATATCAAATATTAACATAAATATTATTAAAACGTTGCGAAACTTTTATGAAAATAGTTTTTCCGCAAAATGACCTAAATTGCATTTTTGACCGAACCGGCTACCTGACACTCATGGAAACTGCCCAGGTCAGATCCAATAGTGTCAGGGCCGTTCATGGGCTGCCCGAATAGTGACGGATTCACTGTTTGGACAGCCGTCACCCGGTTGGCTCAAAATCCACCCGGTAACGCCGTTTTTGGCCGTTTTCGCTTATTTCATGTCGGAAACACTTTCCGGAAATTGTGCCAATTCCCAAAACACATCCATTACATTCATAAGACATCACAAACATCCCATAATTTCCAGTTTAACCAAATCTGATCCAGAAAACCGAAATCACCAAAATACATGCTTTAAATCCAATTTTTCCATGATTAATCTAATTAATCAAACACCAATCAAAGTCACCAAATATGAACAGCCCAATAACAATTCAAGGTTCCATAAGAGTGGTCAAAACACTCTAGAATAGAAACTCAGCAATAATTGATAAAATTAGAAACCAATTACAATAATTACTTCCAATTTCAAATTCACACAAACATGATCTTCCATCTCCATCAACCACAAAGAAAAGCCCCAAAAATTCAGATTCAAGGAAACCCTAGAACCCTTCTAACAACTCAAGAATGAAGAAACTAAATTTCTAAGCTTAGGGTTATGGTAGATTACCTTTAATCCTCCAATTCCTTAGCATTTTTCTTGAATTTTTCCTTTGAATCTTCATGGATTCTTCAAACAATTTGCAAACCCATTTTTTTCTTACCCATATTTCGTCCTAAATGATTTCATTGAGTCCCAATATTATTTTATCTGCAAAATAAACTGAAACATATCAAAACTTTCATCAAACCCGAGAAACTAAACAAAATATTAAGTAAAAGGGGCGGTAAATATTGATATATTTTCCACTCATCATGGATTCTTCAAACAATTTGCAAACCCATTTTTTTCTTTTGTTTCAGCAATGGTGGAAGTGAACAAGAGAGAGAAAATAATTTTTCAATTTAAAGAGGGAGAGACACAAAAATTGGGGCATTTTTGTCCAAAAGAAAAAATTAAATCAATTAATTTAATGCTTACTTTATTTCAACAAATCAAAATTGGACAAATGAAGCCTAATATAAAGACATGCCATGTGTTCCAATAACAACTTACCATATTTCATAACAATTAATGAAAAAGGTTAAATTAATTAATCATTCTAATATTTAACAATTAAATATCAAATAATAATATTATTATTATATATGTATTATTTATTTACAATAAATAATAAATACATATATTTATGACATGTGTCAAAATCTCATTTGACGAATAATTAATGTGTATCTAATCGTATTATGTATCAAATACAAATACACAATAATTATTATCGGAAACAATCCCTTATTGCATGTGTTATCGTTTAACCGATTAAACGATCTGAATTAACTCATTTAATCCGGTGAAGTATTATGAATAATCCGTATTATTCATATCAAGTTGCCCAAGTGCTCAACGATTACACTTCATATTGTGGGACTCTCTAAGTTTAGGTTTATCTGTCACGAAATCCAATTTCGTGTCCATAATCCACCCACTCATTGATTATGATGACCACGGATAATCTCGCTAAACTATACAAGCCGAGGTCACTGCATACGTATAATCCCTCCATCATAGGCCATCTGTATTATACCTGAGATATAGACCAGAACATCAAATCTGTTCGGTATAATACAGTCGACTTTCAATTTACGATCACGAAATAACACTCGGAACTGGTTTCCGAAGTTATACCACGGCCATGGATTTACTAGATCATAAACACGTGCTGGATGCCTATGACCTGTACACAGGACTGACGGATCCTATCTTGATACGCACAGGATATCATGAGCATCAGTCCACACCCAACGAACAGGCGGAGGTCTGATCATGACTAGATCATTGACGTGACTGCCATCAAAGTGTGGAGGATAGCGATTATATCCACAGTGGTATCTCAAGTCGAATGACCACTATGCTCGCTCAACTCGAGAAGGTTTCTATTGACGTTGGTGTACCATCTATTAGGAAACCTTCAGTGAGTCGTTCGGTGTCTTATCAAATAAACACCTACATGTCTATACGAGTCTCCCGAGACTCATGGTTCAATGGGATAAACCATCGGACCAAGTCACGATATACGACATGTACTGGTCTCAGCGGATTTTACTAACCGACCCATGTTAGCAAATCTTGACCAGGAACTTTATTTAAGGATATACAACTAATAATGCGCTTCCCAATGCCAATTACAAACTGCATTGTAACTGCGCACTATACTGTAAATCATAGGGTCTTTGTCTAATATACACGTATCACTGAACCAGATTCTGTTTCGATCTAATCGTAATCAGATATATAATCGCAATTAGATCGAATAAGCGTACAAAAGACAAGGGTGCTACCGATAAAATTAGTAATATTATGGAAAATTGAACCGCTCGTACTTATGAATCGGACATAAATACGATCCGGATTGGCACTCCGAGCACCAACCCTAATAATTTCTCCCACTTGCTCTAGTGCCAATCCACGGTATCATATACACATCTTAATTTTTATCGCATACTCATGGCCCTCAAGAGCTCACCAGCACTCAAGAGGTAGACAACAACAAGTAAGTCTGCTTTAACAAATTGAGTCTGTTCAACAAACCCAATCGTTTTCCTTAGCTAGCATCATTCATATTTCGTAGAATCCAAATTCCACATCAATATGACTCAGACGCTATATCAGTATTATGCTACAGCTACTGAGTTGTCTATGTATTTAGAAATCAAATCCAAATACTATAAGACAACCACAAGCACTATACTAATATGAAGACTTCTAATCTTTGAGGGTCATTTTGCAACTTCATAAGTCAATACTTCATAAGTTGCAACTGATTCCACTAGACCAGTAGAATCAGCAGTGACACTCCCACTGCATCTTTTCTGACTTTATATGACATAGACTATCTAATGTAATAATTATGATAAAAACTAATCTGGCCTTATGGTTGCAGACTAAATTCTCAATGTATGAGAAACTCGTTCTTAATATCTCAAATATCACAAAGAACATATTTCTAGATCCATCATATGGTCTACAGTTTATCAAAATAACTCGTAACAATTACGATTAAATTGAAATCTTTAATCGCATATAATATAGTATTCATTATGTCAGCATCCTATGGTGCATAAGATTGACTAGACATTCTAATCAATTTCACTTTCGACAAAGGAATCATCATTTACGAAAGATTAATACTATATATATAAAAGACACGTTAACTGTCAAACAGTTATATTAACTGTCATACAGATAGTCTTATTGTGTCCTTTATTAGATCATATTTAATATGTGACTAATGGGAGTCTCTCACAAGTCTCTCAGTTTTATATCTTATATAAAACTTTATATCAAATATAACAGAAACTACTCCCACTGCATTCACGGAGAAAAGAATACTCATGATATGTAATACTAGAAAGAAATTTATACTCTCCCACTGACCCTACTGACAAATACATATTCTCTATAATTCGATAAAACCAGACAATCTGACTGATATCAAAACTAGAGAACACGATTTTCCGGAAATCTCATCTGAGTCTACAATAGGCTACATAAGCTAGTATATCAAACTGTGATCTTAGCAGAATACAAACTCTAGGGCCATTCTAGAACGAACTCTTCAAACTAAGAAATCACGACGGATCTCTTATTCGAAGAAATCACTCAAGAACGCCACTTTGCATTATTTAGCCAAAACCACGGTTTAATATCAACATTAACCACTGCATTCACAGAGAAAAGAAGACTCTTGATATGTCCTTTATCGAGCTAAAACGCTTTTGCTGCGTAAATAATTTTCACATTTTATGAACTATTCATAAAGAAAGCCTAATCAAGTTCAAAACTTGATCGTCGTAAGCCATGAACAATCTTAGATCTATGGTTCAATGCTAAGTTCCGGAATCGATATCAAATATCGCTCCCACTATAAGTTATAGAATAATTTTCTTCGATAAGAAAACAACAAAATCAGTAAGTGTCAAATACTTTGTAAATGATTCCAACATCCTATTGACTTATATGGAAGTTGTCTAAGGGTGATTTCATCTTATTAATTATGCAGTTCCACTATAGTTTATCATTCTCGCATTTGACATCAGTAAGTCAAATCTTTTCTGCAATTGTCAACATTCAATGTTAACCACCAAGTAATAAAATAATTTTATTACTTCGAGATCGTAGAAAATATATTCTATCAAATAGAATATAATATTCCATTAAATAGAATAAATGATAAATCTTACTTGTACCTCCGAGACGCAAGTACTTTCAATTAAATAACCATTATACAAAAGAAAGTTTCAAATCTTAAACTTTTCAAGATTCGAATTTCCTACTATACATATCATATATGTAACTGTAGAAACGAATGGAACCTTAATTAAAGAGTTGAATTAGAATTAATGGAGCATAACCCCAAGAGTATCAAAAATAATTCGGTAACACTCAATATCAACGAATCAAATCATATAAGATTCGATAACTCCCACTGACCAATTCCATCACAATGGAATCGCGAAAGTTTAATACTGAGTAAGAATCATATCCATTAAATAACTATAGAACTAATTGCCTTAAATTCATGCGTTTGATCAAATCAAACATCTTTGAACAATTCAAAGACGCGCACTGAATTTCTAAAATATAGTTTTCAACACTACAAATAGAATATCCCCGAACCATTCAAAAATATTCTATCCACGTTTCATTAAAAAACATATTGAAAGTTCTCGAACCATTCAAGACGTTCAACATGTTCTCTATTAGAAACACGTAACTAAGTCATGACAATTCATTAATTGAGTTACGAAGCAAAGAAAATTATACAAGGCAATTTCAAATTCATTAAACTACACACATCCAATGTATTAGTTTAATAAATCGGTGGTCCAATGACAATCATCGGTTAAATGAGATTTAATCACAACCTGAATACAATATTCATTAAATGGATAAGGATATGTAGTGTGATCTCGTATCAGACCATCATTTACCATAAGAAACAAGCATCTAATGTTTTTATGATAAAATCTCATATAGCACAATTCTAAGTTATTTATTTTACCAAATATCTTCTTAATGTTTATCTTCTCATTAATGACACTACTAGTCATATTAAAATATGTAACAACTATTTATACAGAATAAGTAACTATCCAATAGTCACAAGTTCTGATATCAAATATCAAAACAGTTATTAAACATTATTTTAAATAACTAGACGTGAGATTAGGTATCCAATACCAACCGTTTTCGTATTACGAGAATCGATATTCTCTGTACACAACTATATGTATCTCATTTCTTAAGCTTTATTATTTGCGTTCAATTATTCACAACGATTTCAAATAAATGATTAGCAAACTGTGTCAGACACATGACTTCTAAAAGTCACTAAAAGCGAAGAAATGTCATTAAAAGATAACAAATACTAAAGGGGTTTTCATAATGCCAGTCAAGAATCTCGAGACATGAACTGATTCGTGTCAATTCTTACTGCATAAGAAATAGTTCTAACTAGACTATTATATCCTAAACCAGATATCTATTTAGATTACCTAATCGTGACTTAGTAACTAAGTCACAAACCATCTTGATTTCCAAGGAAATCGGAACAACAGTTCCCGATGGTTTTAACTAATCTAACTATATCTAAGTCTACTGTACTTCTAGAACCTATTCTAGAACTACGCAACCATAAGTAAAGTAAGAAAACCTATTCTAATAAAAGACATACAGTAGATTAGAAGCATAAATCTATAAACAGTATAAAATAAAGGAAAATGAAAGTAGTAAATTCCATAAAATTACACACTGCTTGGGTTATGGATTTTTAACCCAGCAGTGTCTCCCACTACTTTACGTAATACCGTAATCCCCAACGGACAACGAGAATTCAATAATTAAATCGAATTCCATAGTGAGAGTAGGATCCCATGAATATATTTCGACTCACAGCTTTGGCACGTTCTCGCCTACGTATATTCATTAGGTAGACAACTCTTTGTCAATCACTCACCAGTGACTCCTGGTTTCGGTTCTGACCATTTCTCACTGTGACAGCTTTGGCACGTTCACAGGGAGGCGTATCAAGGCTACATTTTTCAATGACAAACTCAAGCTACCGGTGTAGTCTTGACAGCTTTGGCACGTTCAGGATTTTCACTTTCACTTGAATTTATCCAGTATCAATATACAACTGGTATGGATAATAATCCTATAACTACACCCTCACATATTTGGCACGATCTCGGATGAACTTATAGAAAAATACCCATAAACCGTACTGACAAGACGGACCAAGAAACATGTATCCAATAAATGTTACTTTACATCCATATTTAAAAGCAGGGATTTTCCTATGGAAGCTGTAATCTACATCAAATGCAGAATATTAATCTAAATCATTTTCTAAACAATTCTATTCTACTAATAGAAAATATAACTTAATTTAACAATTAAATTTCAGTTACATTTTCGTTAGCGTAGAACCGAACAGTTAAGAAACATATCTAGATTCCAAGCATGTGCGAACATTAAAATTGGATTATATATCAAATATCAAGCATGAATAATGTAATGGATGAAGCATCAGACCCGCTCTGATACCATTTTTGTTGGGGATTTGAGCGATGGGGCGCAGCGGAAGCCAGGGTCAGGCGAAATCGTATTTTAAAACTTTTTCAAAATACCAAATAAATTATTCAATATTTAATATGAATAATTTATTTATATTTCACCTAAACCTATTTATTCAATATCAAATATTAACATAAATATTGTTAAAACGTTGCGAAACTTTTACGAAAACAGTTTTCCGTAAAATGGCCTAAAACGCGTTTTTGACCGAACCGGCTGCCCGACACTCTTAGAAACTGCCCAGGTCAGATCCAATAGTGTCAAGGCAGTTCATGGGCTGCCCGAGAAATGTGACGGATTCACTGTTTTGACAGTCGTCACCTGATTGGCTCAAAATCCACTCGGTAACGCCGTTTTTGGCCGTTTTTGCTTATTTCAAGTCGGAAATACTTTCCGGAAATTGTGCCAACTCCCAAAACACATCCATTACATTCATAAGACATCAAAAACATCCCATAATTTCTAGTTTAAGCAAATCTGATCCAGAAAACCAAAATCACGAAAATACATGCTTTAAATCCAATTTTTCCATGATTAATCTAATTAATCAAAGTCACCAAATATGAACAACCCAAGAACAATTCTAGGTGCCATAAGAGTGGTCAAAACACTCTAGAATAGCAACTCATCAACAATTGATAAAATTAGAAACTAATTACAATAATTACTTCCAATTTCAACTTCACACATACATGATCTTCCATCTCCATCAACCACAAACAAAAGCCCCAAAAATTCAGATTCAAGGAAACCCTAGAACCCTTCTAACAACTCAAGAATGAAGAAACTAAATTTCTAAGCTTAGGGTTATGGTAGATTACCTTTAATCCTCCAATTCCTTAGCATTTTTCTTGAAGTTTTCCTTTGAATCTTCATGGATTCATCAAACAATTTGCAAACCCATTTTTTTCTTTTGTTTCGGAAATGGTGGAAGTGAACAAGAGAGAGAAAATAATTTTTCAATTTAAAGAGGGAGAGTCACGAAAATTGTGGCATTTTTGTCCAAAAGAAAAAATTAAATCAATTAATTTAATGCTTACTTTATTTCAACAAATCAAAATTGGACAAATGAAGCCTAATATAAAGACATGCCATGTGTTCCAATAACAACTTACCATTTTTCATAACAATTAATGAAAAAGGTTAA
Organism: Zanthoxylum bungeanum; assembly: GCA_019454045.1. Taxonomy (NCBI): domain Eukaryota; kingdom Viridiplantae; phylum Streptophyta; class Magnoliopsida; order Sapindales; family Rutaceae; genus Zanthoxylum; species Zanthoxylum bungeanum. Next base: position 22,451 of record SKCR01031416.1, on the reverse strand, counting down.
ATTAATTAATCATTCTAATATTTAACAATTAAATATCAATTAATCAATTAATATTCTTATTATATATGTATTTTTTATTTACAAAAAATAATAAATATATATATTTATGGCATGTGTCAAAATCTCATTTGACGAATAATTAATGTTTATCTAATCGTATTATGTATCAAATACACATACACAATAATTATTATCGGACAAAATCCCCTATTGCATGTGTTATCGTTTAACCAATTAAACGATCTGAATTAACTCATTTAATCCGGTGAAGTATTATGAATAATATGTATTATTCACATCGAGTTGCCCAAGTGCTCAACGAGCACAATTTATATTTTGGGACTCTCTAAGTTTAGGTTTATCCATCACGAAATCTAATTTCGTGTCCATAATCCACCCACTCATGGATTATGACGACCACGTATAATCTCGCTAAACTATGCAAGCCGAGGTCACTACATACGTATAATCCCTCCGTCACAGGCCATTAGTATTATACCTGAGATATAGATAAGAACGTCAAATCTGTTCGGTATAATACAGTCGACTTTCAATTTACGATCACGAAATAACACTCGGAACTGGTTTCCGAAGTTATACCACGGCCATGGATTTACCAGATCATAAACACGTGCTGGATGCATATGCCATGTACACAAGACTGACGGATTCTATCTTGATACGGACAAGATATCATAGTATCGGTCCACACCTAACAAACAGGCGGAGGTCTGATCATGGCTAGATCGTTGACATGACTGCCATCAAAGTGTGGAGGATAGCTCTTATATCCACAGTGGTATCTCAAGTCGAATGACCACTATGTTCGCTCAACTCGAGAAGGTTCCTATTGACGTTGGTGTACCATCTAATAGGAAACCTTCAGTGAGTCGTTCAGTGTCCTATCAAATAAACACTTACATGTCTATACGAGTCTCCCGAGACTCATGGTTCATTAGGATAAACCATCGGACCAAGTCACGATATACGACATGTACTGGTCTCAGCAGAATTTACTAACCGACCCGTGTTAGCAAATCTTGACCATGAACTTTATTTAAGGATATACAACTAATAGTGCGCTTCCCAATGCCAATTACAAACTGTATTGTAACTGCGTATTATACTGTAAATCATAGGGTTTTTGTCTAATATACACGTATCATTGAACCAGATTTAGTTTAGATCTAATCGTAATCAGATATCTAATCGCAATTATATCGAATAAGCATACAAAAGACAAGGGTGCTACCGATAAAGTTAGTAATATTTTGGAAAATTTAATCGCTCGTATTTATGAATCGGACATAAATACGATCCGGATTGGCACTCCGAGCACCAACCTTAACATCAACGACATAGTGGATGGAGAAAATAGAAGAATTAGTGGAAAAGAAAGGGAGCGAGTGGAAGCTAGTCAGAATGGAAAGATGAAGGGGATCGCAAGAAGAAATAAGGTTGACGATAGCGGTAAGGACGAGGAAGGAAGCCCCTAAGAGTTACAACAACAATAGCTCTCCTCATTGAGCTGTAGAATGGAATGTAAAAAAGGTTAACAACGATCACCCATTAGGACTAAGCCGTAGAATGAAATGTAACGTCAAAAATGGGTGACGTTTGCACGCCGCCAGTCGTAAATGAACAAGTTCCTCCAAGAAAAGGCTTGGTGTTTGTTCGGCCTACCAAGTCCTCGGATTTACGGCCAAGATAGTGCTCAAGGATCGGTGGGCGAACATATATGACCAGGGCACTAGATCCGTTTCTAAGAGTGCCGCTGGCTTACTGTGCGGTGTCCGTCCAGGATGATAGCGAGGGACAAGCACTTAACGGCGGACCACTATGAAACCAGGGAGCAAGTTGCCGATAGAGACACACATTGTCCATAGATGCTTATGGAGCATTCGGCATATAGGGACCCTGTTAACATGGTCGGGAATTTTTGAATCAATTTCAGACCAGAAGAATATGATCGGGCTACAAGACAAGAACCAGAAAATTATTGTAAAAGCCTCTCTTGAAATGACCCGCGAAGAGTTGTAAGAATGGCAGTAGGTCCCACGAATATGAATAAGACTTTCTCTTTTGAATTAAAAACTTGTCCACTTTACTTGTTTATTAATTGAATTCGAAATGCAAGTTCAATATTCCTGGGATATGCTCAAAGCGAAGGGGTGCTCGGTAGCTGGGAATGACACCAAGCTCGTGCATGCCTATCCCGGGTGTTATTATCAAACTCACGGGTGGAAGTGTTCCGACCTAGCTACTCTCACCTTTGATGATTCATAACGCATCAAGGGATGGAGTACATGTGGGAAAAGCATGAATACCTCATGGCACGCAAATCCCGGGTGTCGTTATCAAATCTCTGAGGCCGGAGCATTACTACCCCATGACTCATATTTTTTAGGAATAGCTCAGGTAAACCGGACCCAGGGAGGTCTCTACCCCTGCGAGTTGGCTAGTGAATCCCATTGAGAAGCACTAGGCATGTGGCATGGGGACGGCCGAATGGCCTCCATGACCATTGAAACCTCGGGTAAACCGGACGTATGGAGGTTTCTGCCCCTGCGAGTTGGTTGATGAGTCCCGTTGAGAAACACCATGTGCACAGCACGGGGAAATCCATAGTGCCTCTGTGACTCTTGCAACCTTAGGGATGGCGAACACAGGGAGGTTTCTTCCCCCGTGAATTATCAGCCTAACTGGTTCGGATCAGGAGAAGCATAACATGATGAGGTTTCTGCCCCCATAGATATTTGCAGACTCCAGACCCGCCCAACATGGGGAGGTTTCTGCCCCCATGGCTTTGGTCGCTGACCGATCCGTAGCCCAGCTAGCCGGGACGCTGAATTGTAAGGTTTAGAAATGTTATTTTGGGGGGGCACCAGGCATGACGCTGCCTCGGGGCACCCGAGTTGTTATATTTTTCAGTCTGTGTGGAGTATGTGCTAAGTCACCTCTGATGTACTAACCTTGTCATGTTTCCACTTTTTATTTTTGTTGATGCCCGGCAAAAGGGCGCATGCGCTGAGATCCGCGGAGCCTCGGAGGTTGAAGCTTTTCCCTCGCGATTAAGCCTCAATTGTTCCACCGGTTCAGGGATAGATTCGTACCACCGAGACCATTTGTTCCACCGGCTCGGGGCTGGATTCGTTCCGTCGAGGCCATTTGTTCCACCGGCTCGGGGCTAAATTCGTTCCGCCGAGGCTATTTGTTCCACCGGCTCAGGGCTGGATTCTTTCCATCGAGACCAATTGTTCCACTGGCTCGAGGCTGGATTCGTTCCATCGAGACCAATTATTCCACCGGCTCGGGGCTGGATTCGTTCCACCGAGACCATTTGTTCCACCTTCTCTCGGGACTGGATTCGTTCCACCGAGGCTATTTTTTCCACAAGATCGGGGCTGGACTCATTCCGCCAATGCCATTTGTACCGCTACCTCGGGGTCGGGTTACATCCCATCAAGAGATTTATCATCGGCATGGGGTCGGAGCATCTCCCCCATGGCCGGATTCTTGTTGGTCTGGAGAGGTAAAATTCCATCGGAGCCAAGTGTTCCACTACCTCAGGGTCCGGTTACGTCCCACCGAGAGGTTTATCATCGGCATGGGGTCGGAGCATCTCCCACATGGCCGGATTCTTGTTGGTCCGGGGAGGTAACATTCCCTCGGAGCCAAGTATTCCACTACCTCGGGGTCGAGTTACGTCCCACCGAGTGGATTATCATCGGCATGGGGTCGGAGCATCTCCCCCATTACCGGCTCTCAATTGGTCCGAGGAGTTAACATGCCCCCGGAGCCAAAAGTATTTTGCTAGCTCGGGGACGGATCATTCCCCTCACGGTCGGATTCAAATTGATCGACATCGGAACTTCTCCTCACACTCAGATTCGGAAGAGCAAGTTAGCAAGTTAAAAGTGGAAATCATGTTAAGTATGGAAGACAAAAATTAAAACATCCATTGAAATAAAGAAGAAGTGGAAGAGTAAATGTTATTGCAAAATATACACTGTTTTCTACACAAGGCCCCCTTGGGGACACCCTCATTCCTAAACCTATGGCACAGGCTTGGCAGAAGGGATCTCAGTTTCGGTTTGGAAGGCAGGAGGAGCTTCGACTTCCACTGTAGGCACTTCGAGTGCAGGGGCAAGGGCCTCAGGCTGTAACTCCTCATGGATTGGGGACATGGGCACGGCATATATAGGTTCAGGATCTTCAATCTGCTCCGGATGAGGGGCGAGTAGAGCAACAGCTTCATCCTCCGAGAGCTCCCCTTTGCAGAATTGGATAGCAACGTGGACGGCTCCCATGTCAACCCTGGGCATCAGCATTGGAATGATTTGAGCACAATCACCAACCCCTTCGAGCTTGGCTCTCTCCAGCTCATCTTCCAGTTGGGCCTCCCGGTTTTTCAAGTCCTCCCGAGCCTGATCCCTCTCTTTGATCGCCGCTTTGAGCTTAGAATCAGAGCTTGCGGCCTCCCATCTCAGAAGTTTGGATTCCTCTTCGGCGTCCTCCATTTTCTTCTTTGTAATGACGGAGGCATTACGGAGGGAATCGATCAATACGGTGGCCTCGGACGCGGCCTGTCTAACCATTTGGTTTTCTTTCTCTTTTCTGGCCAGCTCGGCCGCAGCCTGTCTCAGATCTTTCTCCTTCCTACCCAGCTCAGCCTCTCATTCTGTAATCTGAGATTGGAGCCTCTGCACTTGGCCCCCCTCGGACAGAAGGCTCATCAGGAAGTCTTTGTTCTGGGCCATTACGTAACCCATCTGCAAGAGAGAAAGAAGTGGTTAGAATTCGTCAAGTAAAAACAAAAACGGAAACAATGAAGAATGTTTACCTCGAGGATTTGGGTAGAGAACCTGGAAATCACCTCATCGGGGGAGATGTCCTCAAATTTTGGGATCCATTCAGGGGGCACTGTCTCTGCCAATAAGTTGATCGCAAGCACCAGATGGGATTTCACATCCCAGACCTTCTCACTAAGGTCATCCACCCCCAACACTACCCCACCCTTCCCGGTCTTGGGGAAGCCTCAGCAGTTTTCCTCTCCCTCCGAGCAGCAAACTTCATGGTGAGAGGTTATTCTTCTTTCTCCTCTTGGAGCTAGACTACTTCTTCTCCGAGCACACGACGGCATTTACTCGCAGGCCTGGATGAGGCGGGAGATGGTAGGACCTGTTGGGGTTTTGGACGATGGGGCACGGCGGAAGTGCGGTTCGGGCAAAATAGTAATTTAAAACCTTTCCAAATTACCGAATAAATTATTCAATATCTAATATGAATAATTTATTCATATTTCACCTAAACCTATTTATTCAATATCAAATATTGATATAAATAAAGTTGAAATCTCACGAAACTTTTACGAAAAACATTTTTCCGCAAAATGACGTAAAATGTATTTTTGATATTGAATAAATAGGTTTAGGTCAGCCCCAATAGTGTTACGTCAGTTCATGGGCTTCCCAAACAGTGACAAATTCACTGTTTGGACAGTGGTCACTCGGTTAGCTCAAAATCCACCCGGTAATGCCACTTTTGGCCGTTTTCGCTTATTTCAACTCGGAAACACTTTCCGGCAACTTTTCCAACTCCCAAAATACATCCATTACATTAACATAACATTGGAATGATTTGAGCACAATCACCAACCCCTTCGAGCATGGCTCTCTCCAGCTCGTCTTCCAGTTGGGCTTCCCGGTTTTTCAGGTCCTCTCGAGCCTGATCCATCTCTTTGATCGCCGCTTTTAGCTTAGAATCCGAGCTTACGGCCTCCCACCTCAGAAGTTTGGATTCCTCCTCGGCTTCCTCCATTTTCTTCTTTGCAATGGCGGAGGCATTACGGAGGGAATCGATCAATGCGGTGGCCTCAGACGCGGCCTGTCTAAGCATTTGGTTTTCTTTCTCTTTTCTGGCCAGCTCGGCCGTGGCCTGTCTCAGATCTTTCTCCTTCCTACCCAGCTCGGCCTCCCGTTCTGTAATCTGAGATTGGAGTCTCTGCACTTAGCCCCCATCGGTCATAAGGCTCATCAGCAAGTCTTTATTCTGGGCCATTACGTAACCCATCTGCAAGAGAGAAAGAAGAAGTTAGAATCCGTCAAGTAAAAATAAAGAACGGAAATAGGAAAGAATGTTTACCTTGAGGATTTGGGCAGAGAACCTGGAAATCACCTCATCGGGGGAGATGTCCTCAAATTTTGGGATCCGTTCGGGGGGCACTGTCTCTGCCAGTAAGTTGATCGCAGGCACCAGATGGGATGTCGCATCCCGGACCTTCTCACTAAGGTCATCCACCCCCAACACTACCCCACCCTTCCCGGTCTTGGGGGAGCCTCAGCAGTTTGCCTCTCCCTCCGAGCAACAGACTTCCTAGTGAGAGGTTCTTCTTCTACTTCTCTTGGAGGTCGACTACTTCTTCCCCGAGCACATGGCGGTGTTTACTCGTAGACCTGGATGAGGCGGTAGATGGTTGGACCTGTTGGGGTTTTGGGCGATGGGGCGCGACGGAAGTGCGGTTCGGGCGAAATCGTAATTTAAAACCTTTCCAAATTACCGAATAAATTATTCAATATCTAATATGAATAATTTATTCATATTTCACCTAAACCTATTTATTCAATATCAAATATTGACATAAATAAAGTTAAAAATTTCGCGAAACTTTTACGAAAAACGTTTTTCCGTAAATGACGCAAAATGCATTTTTGACCAAACCGACCACCCAACACTTATGGGGCTACCCAGGTCAACCCCAATAGTGTCAGGGCAGTTCATGGGCTGCCCAAACAGTGACGAATTCACTGTTTGGACAGCCGTCACTAGTTTGGCTCAAAATCCACAGGGTAACGCCATTTTTGGCCGTTTTCGCTTATTTCAACTCGGAAACACTTTCCGGCAATTCTTCCAACTCTCAAAATACATCCATTACATTAATATAACATCAAATACATCAATATATGCACAAAATTTTCCATATCGGATCCAGAACACAAAATACCCATTTTCATGCTTTAAATTCAAAAATTCAAGATTAATCTAATTAATCAAGACATCATCCAAAGTCACCACATATGAACAACCCAAGAACAATTCTAGGTGCCATAAGTGTGGTCATAACACTCTAGAATAGCAACTCATCGACAATTGATTAAATTGGAAACTAATTACAATAATTACTTTCAAATACTACTTCACACATGCAAACACTTCCAATTTCATCATCCACAACCAAAAGCCCCAATTTTCCACAAACAAAGGAACCCTAGAACTATCCCAAGAATTCAAGAAAACAAGAAAAAAATTTCAAGCTTGGGTTGGATAAGATTTCCTTTTAATCTCTTGATTTCAAGCCTTTTTTCTTGAATTTTTCCTTTGTTTTTAACTTGAATCATCAAGGAACAATGAAACCCATTTCTTGTTATGAATCTCGGCCATGGTGTTTGATAAAGTGAGAAAGAAAATAATTTTCTTTAATTAATACTTGTGACCGACTTTGTGGGTAAAAAGGGGCAATTTGGTCTTTTTCAATTTTAATCAAATTAAAATAATTAAACTTTATGATATCCAATCAAAATTGCACACATAAAGTCTAATTTAATTCATGCCATGTTGACCAATAATAATTGGACAAATTTCATAACATTTTTGGAAAAAGTTTATTAAATAATAATTCAAATATTTAACAATTAAATATCCAAATAATTAATTAATGTAATTCTTATTATATATGTATTTTTATTTTGCAATAAATAATAAATACATATATTTATGGCATGTGTCAAAATCTCATTTGACGAACAATTAATGTTTACCTAATCGTATTATGTATCAAATACAAATACACAATAATTATTATCGGACAAAATTCCTTCATGCATGTGTTATCGTTTAATCGATTAAATGATCAGAATTAACTCATTTAATCCGGTGAAGTATAATGAATAATCTATATTATTCATATCGAGTTGCCCAAGTGCTCAACGAGTACACTTCATATTGTGGGACTCTCTAAGTTTAGGTTTATCCGTCACGAAATCCAATTTCGTGTCCATAATCCAACCACTCATGGATTATGACGACCGCAGATAATCTCGCTAAACTATGCAAGTCGAGTTCATTACATACGTATAATCCTTCCGTCACAGGCTATCCGTATTATACCTGGATATAGATGAAAATGTCAAATCTGTTTGGTATAATACAATCGACTTTCAATTTACGATCTCTAAATAACACTCGGAACTGATTTCAGAAGTTATACCACGACCATGGATTTACTAGATCCTAAACACGTGAGGATGCCTATGCCTTGTACACAGGACTGACAGATCCTATCTTGATACACACTGGTTATCATGAGCATCAGTCCACACCCAATGAACAGACGAAGGTCTGATCATGAATAGATCGTTGATGTGACTGCCATCAAAGTGTGGAGGATAACTCATATATCTCACTATGGTATCTCAAGTCGAATGACCACTATGCTCGCTCAACTCGAGAAAGTTCCTATTGACGTTGGTGTACCATATATTAGGAAACCTTCAGTGAGTCGTTTGGTGTCTTATCAAATAAACACCTATATGTCTATATGAGTCTCCTGAGACTTATGGTTCACTGGGATAAACCATCGAACCAAGTCACGATATACGACATGTACTGGTCTCAGCGGATTTTACTAACCGACCCGTGTTAGTAAATCTTGACCATGAACTTTATTTAAGGATATACATATAATAGTGTGTTTCCCAATGTCAATTACAAACTACGTTGTAACTGCACAATATATCATAGATCCTAGGGTCTTTGTCTAATATACACGTATCACTGAACCAGATTCAGTTTTGATCTAATCGTAATCAGATATCTAATTGTAATTAGATCGAAATAAGTTTATAAAAGACAATGGTGCTACCATTAAATTAGTAATATTATGGAAAATAGAATTGCTCGTATTTATGAATCGGACAAAAATACGATCCGGATTGGCACTCTGAGCACCAACCCTAACAATTTCTCCCACTTGCTCTAGTGCCAATTCACGGTATCATATACATATCTCAATGTATATCACATACACATGGCGCTCAAGAGCTCACCAACACTCAAGAGGTAGGCAACAACAAGTAAGTCTGATTTTAACAAATCGAGTCTGTCCAACAAACCCAACCGTTTTCCTTAACCAGCATCATTCATATTTTGTAGAATCCAAATTCCACATCAATATGACTCAGATGATATATTAGTAATGTGTTATAGTGTTTGGGTTTTATGGCGGATATCCGGTAACGCAGTGGAAACAGTGGAAAATCAAATTTTCCGATTTCAAAACTTTTTCTCGGATTAATAAAATAAACTTATTTATTTTATTATACAATAATCAAATTATGAAATAAAACACTATAAATCGAATTCATGTGAATTTACAGAATTACCCCTAAACGAGCATTTGATTATTTTTAATCCGAAATTGTTCAAAACAATTTTGAATGATTCTAAATCATTTCTAGGATGATTTTAACATGTCCCAAATGTCAAAATACAATTTGCAACAAAAAACCCAAAAATAACCCCAAAGCCGTGAGCCTCCAAAAGGGGGGGTAATGTGCATTTTGCACTTCCATGATTCAAAACACATCAAGGCAAAATCCAATCAACCCAATATTTTACATGCATCATATACACACCTAAATACACCATATAAATGAAAAGCCCCAAATTTGGAAGTGGTCTTAAACCCTAATTTTTCAATTTCTTCAAAATGGACAAATTAGACCAAATAGGTTAAATCAATTACTTCAATCATGTTTCTTCCATCCAAATCAAGTCTCAACACAATTAAATAACTATAGATCAAATCTAGGTCATTTAAGAGTGGGTTAACAACTCTAGATTAGCAACAAAGTTTCTCAAACTTACAAAAGTGTGCTTACTAACTCATTAGAAGTATCCTTTGAATTTTATACATGCATAACCCTATCAACAAACTTCCATCAAACAAAACACAATGAATAAAGAAAATAATAACAAGATAACATCATAGCATGTAGCCTAAAATCAAATAAACATTTTCTTCTCTAATAGTAAGTTGGAAAAACTTACTAAAATTCCAAGTTTGGCTTCTTTTTCTTTATCTTTCTTTCTAGCTTCCTTTGTTTCTTCAATGGAGTTTTTGTATAAAGTGTATTAAGTTATTAAACCCTTAATGAAATAAAACAATATATACTTGTACAATTTTCACCTTGGCCGAATTGCCTATAAGTAAATACAAGATATTTTCTTTTTAATTTCATTTGAATTTCATTTTGCCAAGTTGATAAAATGATCATTACACTTTAATGATAATTTTCAACAATGGCAACTAAGTCATTAAAACAAATATCATAACTTAAAATATCTATACTTTAATTAATTTAATCATTTAACAATTAAACAATTAATTAATTAAATACAAATATATTAAATATATGTATAATATTTACATTAAATATTAAATACATATATCCATTTATGATATTAGTCAAATATCTCAATTTGACAATTAATTAATGTGTATTTGAATTAATCAAGTATTAAATACAAATACACAAAAATTAAGGAAATGACTATCGGGTCCTTTCACATGTATTTTGCGTTTAACCTTTAAACGACTTTTTAAATAATCAATATTATTTAAAATTATTGCCCTAGTGCTCTATGAGTATATTTCATTATTGAGACTCTGTAGATTCAGGCATATCCGTCACGAAATCCAATTTCGTGTCCATAATTTATCCACCCGTAAATTATGACGATCACGGATAAACTCGCTGAATCATACAGGTCGAGGTCATGGAAAATGTATAATTCCTCCGTCACAGGTATCCGGATAAATCCCAGAGATATAGATGTAAACGTCAAATCTCTATATGGATTATCCAGTCGACTATTCTATTAGAAATCTCAAAAAGAACATTTAGAACTAACTTCTAAATTGTACCACGGGCCCATGGATTTTATCTGATTTCTAATCATATGGACTACCTATGCTCTGTTACACATAACTGAAGGATCCTATCTTGATACACACAGGACACACTGAGGATCTTTCTACACCCAACGAACAGGCGGAGGTCTGATCTTAATAGATCGGTGATGTGACTGCCATCTAAGTGTAGAAGATGTCTCATGTGCCCACAGTGGCATCTCAAGTCTAAGAATCACAAGTGCTACTCAACCCGACAAGATTCTTATTGACGTTGGTGTACCATCCATTAAGAATCTTCGGTGAGTCGTTCAGTGTTTATCCGCTATAAACACCTACACGTCTATACTAGTCTCCAAGACTTATGGTTCATTGAGAAACCATTGGAATCATATATTCCAGTATACAACATGTACCGGTCTCAACGGGTTTACTATACTGACCAAGTAGTGTAAACCTTGACTAGGAACTGTCTGAGAATGACAACGTCATGATACAACTCAATGTCAGTTGCGACGCTTTTGCAACTGTACCATGACTAGTCATTCTAAGGTCATTATGTCTTTACCATATTAAAAGATACATTATATTATAGAAACTACATATATTATTCAAAATAATAATGTTTTACAGAAGTATTCATAAGGAAATACAACCGGGAATTGGCGCTGTGAGCACCAACCCCAATATATAGCTACTAAGTTGTCTATGTATTTAGAAATCAAATCTAAATACTATGGGACAATCGCAAACACTACACTAATATGAAAACTTCTAATCTATAGGGTAACTTTGCAACTTCATAAGACAATACTTCAAAAGTTGTAACTGATTCCACTATTTCAGTAGAATCAACAGTGACACTCCCACTGCATCTTTTCTGACTTTGTATGATATAGACCATCTAACGTCATAATTAGGATCGAAACTAATCTGACCTTATGGTTGCTGACAAAATTCTCCATGAATAAGAAACTCGTTCTTAATATCTCAAAGATCACAAAGAACATATTTCAAGACCCATCATATGGTCTTCAGCATATCAAAATAACTCGTAACAATTACGATTAAATTGATATCTTTAATCGCACATAATATAGCATTCATTATGACATCATCTTATGATGCATAAGATTGACTAGACATTCCAATAAATCTTTCTTTCGACAAAGGTATCATCACTTATGAAAGATGAATACTATATATATGAAAGACACATTAACTGTCAAACAGTCACACTAACTGTCATACAGATAGTCTTATTGTGTTCTTTACTAGATCGTATCTAGTATGTGACTACTGGGAGTATTTCGTAAGTCTCTTGTTTTTATATCATATATAAAATTTTATATATCAAATATATCAGAGACCACTCCCACTACTTTCATGGAGAAAATAAGACTTAGGATATATAATACTAGAAAGAAATTTGTACGCTCCCACTGACCCTACTAACAAATATGTATTCTCTATACTTCGATAAAACCAGACAATCTGACTAATATCAAAATCAGAGAACACGGATTTCCGGAAAGCTTATATAAGTCTACAATAGGCTCCATAAGCCAGTATATCAAACTGTGATCTTAGCAGAATACAAACTCTAGGTCCATTCTAGAATGAACTTCTTCAAACAAAGAAATCACGACAGATCTCTTATTCGAAGAAACCATTCAAGAACGCCATTTTGTATTCTTTAGCCAAAATACATAGTTTAATATCAACATTAACCAACAGATCTTTAATTGTTCAATTAGTGCGACTTGAGACAAGTATTATTAGAATCTACAATAGACTACTGAGTATAACCTTTCTCACTGTTATACTATAAAAGTCAAACCTTTATCAAGCTCAATTTGCTTTTGCTACGCAATAATTTATACATTTTATGAACGATTCATAATGAAAGCCTAACCAAGTTCAAAACTTGATCGTAGTAAGCTATGAACAATCTTAGATCTATGGTTCAATGCTAATTTCCGAAATCGATATCAAATATCGCTCTCACTATAAGCTTTAGGATAATTTTCTTCGATAAGAAAACAGCAGAACCAATAAGTATCAAATACTTTGTAAATGATTCTTACATCCTATTAACTTATACGGAAGTTATCTAAGGGTCATTTCATCTTATTAATTATGTAGTTCCACTTCAGTTTATCATTCTCACATTTGACTTCAATAAGTCAAGTCTTTTCTACAATTGTCAGCATCTGATATTAACACACCAAGTAATAAAAAAAAATTATTACTCGGGATCGTAGAAAAAATATTCCATTAAATAGAATACGATATTCTATCAAATAGAATAAATGATAAACCTTACTTGTACCTCTGAGGTGCAAGTACTTTCAATTATATAACAATTATACAAAAGAAAGTCTCAAATCTCAAACTTTTCAAGATTCGAATTTTCCACTATACATATCATATATGTAACTGTAGAAACTAATGGAACCTTAATTAAAGAGATGAATTAGTGTTAATGGAGCATAACCCCAAGAGTATTGAAAACCAATTCAGTAACATTCAATATCAACGAATCAAATCATATAAGATTCGACAACACCCACTGACCAATTCCATCAAAATGGAATCGTGGAAGTTTAATATTGATTAAGAATCATATTCATTAAATAAATTTAGAACTAATTGCCTTAAATTCATGTGTTTGATCATATCAAACATCTTCGAACAATTCAAATACTCACATTGAATTTCATAGTTATCAACACCGCAAATAGAATGTCCTTGAAATATTCAAAATATTCTATCTGCGTTTCATTAGAAACATATTGAAAGTTCTCGAACCATTCAAGACGTTCAATATGTTCTCTATTAGAAACACGTAACTAAGTCATGACAAATCATTAACAAAGTTACGGAGTAAAGAAAACTATCTAAGGCAATTTCTAATTCATTAAACTACATATATCCAATGTATTAGTCTAATAAATCTGTGGTCCAATGACGATCATTGGTTAAATGAGATTTAATCACATCCTGAATACAATATTCATTAAATGGATAAGGATATGTGGTGTGATCTCATATCAGACCATCCTTTACCATAAGGAATAAGCATATGATACTTTTATGATAAAACCTCATAAAGCACAGTGCTCAGTTATTTACTCTATCGAATATTTTCTTAATGTTCATCATCCATCAATGACACTACTAGTCATATCAAAATATGTAACAATTGTTTATACATAACATGTAACTATCCAATAGTCACAAGTTCTGATATCAAATATCAAAACAGTTATTAAACATTATTTTAAATAACTAGACGGGAGATCTGGTATCCAATACCTACAGTTGTCGTATTATGAGAATCGATATTCTCTATACACAAATATACATATCTCCTTTCTTTAGCTTTATAATTTGTGTTCAATTATTCACAACGATTGCAAATAATTGATTAGCAAACTGTGTCAAACACGTGACTTCTAAAAGTCAGTAAAGCCAAGAAACGTCATTATAAGATAAACAAATACTAAAGGGGTTTTCTTAATGCCAGTCAAGAATCTCGAGACATGAACTAGTTCATGTCAATTCTTACTGCATAAGAAACTATTCTCTCTAGATAATTATATCCTAAAGCAGATATCCATTTAGATTACCTATCGTGACTTAGTAACTAAGTCACAAACCATCTTGATTTACTAGGAAATCGAAACAACAGTTCCCGATGGTTTCAACTAATCTAACAATATCTAAGTCTACTGTCTTTCTAGAACCTATTCTAGAATAACGCAACCATAAGTAAAGTCAGAAAATATATATTCAAGAAATATAAATGCAGTGGATTAGAAGTATAAATCTATAAACAATATAGAATGAAAGGAAAACGAAGCAGGAAATTCCATAAAATTACACATTGTTTAAGTTATGGATTTTTAACCCAGCAGTGTCTCCCACTACTTTACGTAATACCGTAATCCGTAACGGACAATGGGAATTCCATAATTAAATCAAATTCCATAGTGAGAGTAGGATCCCATGAATATATTTGGACTCACAACTTTGGCATGATCTCGCCTACGTTTATTCATTAGGTAGACAAATTTTTGTCAATCACTCACCAGTGACTCCTGGTTTTGGTCATGACTGTTTCTCGCTGTGAAAGTTTTGACACGTTCATAGGGAGGCGTATCAAGGCTACACTTGTCAATGACAAACTCAAGCTACCGATATAGTCCTGACAGCTTTGGCACGTTCAAGATTTCCACTTTCACTTGGATTTGTCCAGTATCAATATAAAACCGGTATGGATAATAATTCTATAACCTACACCCTCACAGCTTTGGCACGATCTCGGATATAGTTATAGAAAGATACTCATAAACCGTACTGACAAGACAGACCAAGAAACATGTATCCAATACACGTTACTTTAACAACCTTATTTCTAAGCGAGGATTTTCCTTAGGAAGTTATACTCTACATCAAATGCATAATTTTTAATCTAAATCATTTTCTAAACATTTCAATTCTACCTTAGAAAAGATAACACAATTTAACAATTAAATTTCCGTTACATTTTCTTTAACGTAGAACCTAAACGTAAAGAAACATATCTAGATTACATGCATGTACGAACATTAAAATTGGATTAAATATCAAATATCAAGCATGAATAATATTTTGGATGAAGCATCAGACCTGCTCTGATACTATTTTTGTTGGGGTTTTGGGTGATGGGGCGCGGCAGAAGCGTTGTTCGAGCGAAATTGTAATTTAAAACCTTTCCAAATTACCGAATAAATTATTCAATATCTAATATGAATAATTTATTCATATTTTACCTAAACCTATTTATTCAATATCAAATATTGACATAAATAAAGTTGAAATATCGCGAAACTTTTACGAAAAATGTTTTTCCGTAAAATGATGCAAAACGTGTTTTTGACCAAACCGACCACCCGACACTTATGGGGACTGCCCAGGTCAGCCCCAATAGTGTCAAGGCAGTTCATGGGCTGCCCAAACAGTGACGAATTCACTGTTTGGATAGTCGTCACCCGGTTGGCTCAAAATCCACCCGGTAACGCCGTTTTTGGCCATTTTTGCTTATTTCAACTCGGAAACACATTCCGGCAGTTGTTCCAACTCCCAAAATACATTCATTACATTAATATAACATCAAATACATCAACATATGCACTAAATTTTCCAGATCTGATCCAGAACACAAAATACCCATTTTTCATGCTTTAAATCCAAAAAATCAAGATTAATCTAATTAATCAAGACACCATCCAAAGTCACCACATATGAACAACCTAAGAACAATTCTAGGTGCCATAAGAGTGGTCATCACACTCTAGAATAGCAACTCATCGACAATTGATTAAATTGGAAGCTAATTTATGGCATGTGTCAAAATCTCATTTGATGAACAATTAATGTGTATCTAATCGTATTATGTATCAAATACAAATACACAATAATTATTATCGGAAAAAATCCATTAATGCATGTGTTATCATTTAACCGATTAAACGATCCAAATTAACTCATTTATTCCGATGAAGTATAATGAATAATCTATATTATTCATATCGAGTTGCCCAAGTGCTCAACGAGTACACTTCATATTGTGAGACTCTTTAAGTTTAAGTTTATCCGTCACGAAATCTAATTCAGTGTCCATAATCCACCCACTCATGGATTATGACGACCACGGATAATATCGCTAAACTATACAAGCTGAGGTCATTACATACGTATAATCCCTCCATCATAGGTTATCCGTATTATACTTGGGATATAGATGAAAACATCAAATCTGTTCGGTATAATACAGTCGAATTTTAATTTACGATCTCTAAATAACACTCAGAACTAATTTTCGAAGTTATACCATGGCCATGGATTTACTAGATCGTAAACACGTGAGGATGATTATGTCATGTACACAAAAGTGACAGATCATATCTTGATACGCACTGGATATCATGAGCATCAGTACACACCCAACGAACAGGCGGAGGTCTGATCATGAATAGATCGTTAACGTGACTGCCATCAAAGTGTGGTGGATAACTCATATATCCCACTATGGTATCTCAATTCGAAGGACCACTATGCTCGCTCAACTCGAGAAGGTTTCTATTGACGTCTGTGTATCATCTATTAGGAAACCTTCAGTGAGTCGTTCAGTGTCTTATCAAATAAACACCTACATGTCTATATGAGTCTCCCGAGACTCATGGTTCACTGGGATAAACCATCGGACCAAGTCACGATATACGACATGTACTGGTCTTAGCGGATTTTACTAATCAACTCGTGTTAGTAAATCATGACCATGAACTTTACTTAAGGATATACATCTAATAGTGTGTTTCCCAATGTGAATTACAAACTACGTTGTAACTACGCACTATATCGTAGATCCTAGGGTCTTTGTCTAATATACATGTATCACTGAACCAGATTGAGTTTCGATCTAATCGTAATCAGATATCTAATCGTAATTAGATCGAATAAGTGTATAAAAGACAAGGGTGCTACCATTAAATTAGAAATATTATGGAAAATAGAATTGCTCGTATTTATGAATCGGACATAAATACGATCCGGATTAGCAATCTAAACACCAACCCTAACAAGACCGATGGGATCGGTGCCTCCTCTGTGAGAGTAGGGGGAGGAGGTGCCACCGGATGAGCAAGTAGTTTGGCTTTTCCCTTAGCCTCAGAAGGAATCGGAGTGGTCAGTCGTCGTCGAGAACCTACAGATTCACCCTGACCGGTCCTCTTGTTCAGACCCTCGATCCACCCTAGGTATTTGGCCGGCTTCGTCATTCCTGCAGAATACAAGGCATAGAGCATGGTCAGTTTCTAAGTACGCGTAGCTTCATTCATGTTTGAGCTGACCACAAGGGATTTGTCAGAAGGTTAGATGGTAGCTACCTAATCGACCTAGAGCTTGAGGGGGTACGTTCTGGATAAGGCCTGACTCTACAAAGGTATCATCGTTGACGATTTTCCTCCAAGGGCCAGTAAAATTCCGGGCCTTTTTAATCCTGGTCCGGATCTCATTACTAACTTTGGGAGGATCCCTCCAGCAGGCTGAAAAGGTTTGGGAATTTAGTATTTTTTCATGAAAGTTGCGAAAACACTAAGGGCTCAAGACCTCACCTCCTGCTGAGAAGACGTCTGGGACGTCTACCTCTTCGGAATCTATTGATCGAGATCGGCCCCAGACACCCGTGGCCCAGATCCAGGGGTCTTTGAAGTTCTTGTTAGTTTGGGGGAGCTCGGTAATAAGGGCGGGGACATCGGCGTAAGAGTAGAGGTAGTACCAACCGTGGTAGGATTTCGGGTTGGCCTTCAACTTATATAGTCTTTGCAGCTCCACAAAGGTCGGCTCTCCAAGGCCCGCCCGGTGCCATATCACATGAAGACCGGCCAATATTCACCAAATATTCAGATTCAGTTGACAAGGGCAACTTCCATCGTGCCAAACATCCTTGAAAAATAGGACTGGATGGGCAGCCGCAAACGCACTCGAAGAAGGAAGGGAGAAGGGCCACAGAGCCGGACTCGGGTTGACTTGTGAATTCAGCAAGGCCCGAGACCTCAAGTGATATGTCTATGGGGATCTCATATTGGAGGCAGAGTATGCTCAGAGCGTCTTCCGTAATGGTTGAAGGACGGTCCATGTCCAGGGAGGACCAGTCTAATTCACTCGGTTCAGGATCTTTCCGGGGAATTCGGTGATGGTAAGTGTCTTTTTATTCCTGAGAGGGGGTTGGAGTAGTATCTAACTCCTCTAAGCTGGCCGCCCCCGAGCTGGAGGAAGTTTCTTCAGCACAAGGAGGTTGGAAGCTTGGGGGCCGGGCTGAGGACGACGTCAGACATTCCTAGCAATGGCAGGGTCCGAGAAGGGCAGTTAGTAATCAGTTTGGGGGCACCACAGACTCAAAGGCTATTCTAACTTCCGGGAACCTAGGTCTAAAGTCTCTAAACGTCATAGCAAATGCCACAAACAGTAAGACTCTTCCTCAAACATCAAACCAAACACACAACAAACAATCAACACAGAAAACTCAAAAACCAAACATCCCAAACCACAATCCATCATTCGACCAAGAAATACATGCACCTTACACCACCCAACTAACCCGAAACACGCATTGGAAACACAGAACAGAGGCAAATAACATGATAGAAAGTAGTAAGAACAAGCAAGCACAAATACATGAACTTTCGCAAGCAGCAAATGATCACAGAAAGTTTCAGTAATTGAAAAGAAGGAGGTTTATCAGAAAACTTACTTGATTCGAGAGGATGTATCGACGGTTGGTCTGGTCGGTCTTGAAGTTCACTGATCTCAAACAATTGAGAAGAAGTCTTTTGTGCTTCGGAAGTACTGAGTTTCGTAAAAGAAAGAAATGGGTTTTGCTTCCAATTTTTGTAGACAGCTCGGGGTATTTATGGCCGTTGGATCAGAGAGAGGCCTCGGATGTGCACCGCGTGTCACTTTCAAGCTCCATCTACTCAGATTGTGATGAACGGCTAAGATTGAAAACCCTTCGGTTTCCCCCTTGAACAGTTGATTGTTTTGGTTTTTGGCGGGAGGACCGCAGATGCTTGACAAGTGTCCCGTCCACACTAAACCCTATGTGTGATTTGATGGGCATTTAAGAGGTTATGATGGTTTATGGTTTCCAAGGGACGGCTATCAGAAGGGTAAAATATGGGATTTGCTTCAAGCTAGGGGATCATTTGGATGGATATCAGAACTCTCGGTGACCGAGCAGATGAAGATGACATGGATGATCTGATTAGCACCCGAGGTAGTTTTCTCTGAAGCTCTTGGTGCCGACCACCTCCAGGCTTATCAGCACACACCTGACTTTTTAGTTCCCGGTACCAACTTGCCCAGCTTGCTGAAATCGAGAACTATGGGACAAATGTTGATGGTGTTTTTATGACAAAGTATTTGAACAGTACGGCAAGGGCAGTGATGGAATTTCTCGGTCGATGAGGACGAACGATCTGAGGGTATTAGTCACTCTTCGACCAGGCATAGAGTTCAAACCCGGTTCCTCGAATCTGACCGACCAGAGGACACAGTATGGTACTGGTTTCAGAGACCGACAGCATCAGAGCCGAGATCGAACACTTTAGCCCAGTAGCTCGGTCCAGCTCTATCTTTCTTTTTGAGTCGTGAGAAATCAAACATCTTGGGTCAGGACGGAGGTGGGTGTGGTAGTTTGGCACATCATTCGACCGTTCTCATGACACCCGACGCGTGATCAGGAGCGTTTGGACTCTTCCCTCTGACATGTATCACCTTTGCAGGCTGTCATCATAATTATTGAGTGTGGCAGTGAACAAAACAGAGTGATTTGACAATGGGTCAGATGGCAGGCTTGCTTTCGGTAAGGCAGTTGGGGCAGAGAGCCTGTCAATCCATCGGAGATCCATGTGGATGACGTCATAGAGATATGGGAACAGTGTTGTATTTCTCTAAGTATATAAAGGGAGGGTAGTCTCATTTGTACAAGTTGGTTAGCAAAAATCTCGTAAAAAAGCACTACTTGTGAAAAACTACGAAAGCAAACACCTCGGTAACATTAGACACCCTTGAAAAGAGGTCGGTCGAGCTCGGTTTGGTAATAAAAGTAACACTCTACTTTGTTCCCGTGGACGTAGGCTGGTTTATTCCGCCGAATCACGTAAACCCTCTTTTCGATCTTATGTTTGCTTCGTCTTTTGCTAAATTTACTTTTGGCCCCCCATAACCAAACAAATTCATGGTTGGACGAGGATTGTCCAGGGAGCGTTATCCCGAAACTACCCTTGAACGAAAATCACCCGTCAACAGTCATCTTTATGCACAAGTACTGCAGCAAATAATCAAATCTTGTAAAATGTTTGCCATCAATAAAAACTCAGTTGTTTCCAATTTTTGTGATTATTGTCAATATGGTAAGGTTCATAGGTTACAGTTTCCTGGCACTGAGACAGTTTCCAGGTCACCCTTAGAGTTAATACACACTGATCTATGGGGGTTTGCTCATATTCCTTCCATCAATGGCTTTAGATATTACATAGCCTTTATTGATGATTATACACGATATACTTGGATTTACTCTTTAAAGTAGAAATCTCAAGCTTTAAACACGTTCATCTTGTTCAAAGCTTAAGCGGAAAATCAATTGAATTGTCACATTAAAACACTTCAATCTGATAAGAGAGGATAATACAGATCATTTACTATTTTTATTCAATCACATGGCATATAATTTAGGCATCCCTGCCCACACACTCATCACCAAAATGGGACTGTGGAAAGAAAACACAGACACTTAGTAGAACGGGGACTTACCCTTTTAGCTCAAACTCATATGCCCTTAAGCTTTTAGTGGGGAGCCTTTCATACTTCAACCTATTTGATCAACAGATTACCTCCACCTATTCTCAAAAATCAATCTCTTTATGAGAAACTCTTACAACTCAAATCTAATTATACCTTTCTGAGATGCTTTGGTTGTGCTTGTTTCATATACCTTAGGGACTATAACAGGTATAAACTGAACTTTCACACAACCAAGTGTCCTTTCATAGGTTACAGTCTCTCATATAAATGTTACACGTGTCTCAGTTCTACTGGAAATTCTATATTACCAGAGATGTTATTTTTAATGAAGATGGTTGTAGGAGCGAAACAGTGTTTACCGTTATACCTATAACGTCGACGACCACTATATTGTTGGGCTCGCAGCCCATAGAGAGTACAAATAGTCCCGCGGGAGGACTAACGAGAGAATAAGGGATTCGCCACCCGGTATGAGACACCGAGAATGATTTAAGGTCGCAGTATACCCCTCGCAAGTTCCGACCTTAAACCTTTTGGATTTAGAATGGTCTCTTACTGATGCCAGTATAATATTTACGCTCAACTAAGGTATCCTCATTTCTTATAATGCAGTCACATGAAATACAGTTTATAAAGTACACACAATAGCGCAAACACGAAAAGTAATAATTAAATAAAGTTTATATGTGGAAATAAAATATTATAACAATAAATAAATAAGATAAAACAAGCTAAATCACATATTAAGTGGGCCCGACCTTGGAGAGGCTCGTTCAGACATGGCCTAAGGTCGGTCAAATATATCATTCAATCTTCATGTCTGGCCAGACTACCAGTTAGTCCGGCCGGACATACTACGTATTACAGAAATGTAGAAATAATTGTACACAATAACAGAAATAATAAACATGTATTTTGGATGTTTTCACAATGACATGCCCATCTCTCAGTGGTACGTGGAGTTGTATCCCGAGTGCGGATCATACTATCGTCCATTCGGAATCGGCTATAGAACTTACGTCCGGGTTTCCTTCTTATATACCCTGGGGTCATATGGCTGGATATCATTCATGTCCAGCAGGATATAAGACAAGTCTGGCCGGAATTTATTCACAGATCATACAGTAAACAA
>SKCR01031415.1:0-103616 GCA_019454045.1 Zanthoxylum bungeanum | reverse complement strand
GCGAGAGCCTTTGTCCACACTCCCGTAAACCCACGTGTGAACCTTAATTGTAGAACTGATAGAAATCATTTCCTTATGTTTATGTTTGGGTCCATTGTCATTTGGATCCGGTTGGACTTCTTGTCAGAATGTGAACTTGTTGGGCCATTTAAACTGGGACGAGTTCGTGTCCTTTGACAATTGGGCCAAAAGCTTCTAAAATGCCGATGGGCCATTTCGCGTTTAGGCCTCTTATCATTTGAAGTTGTTTAGCCATGTTATCGCAAAAGTATAAACTTGTTGGGCCTTTTCAACTGGGACAAGTTTGCACCGCGCAATAGTATGATTGAATGCTTTAAAATGATAATGGGCCGACTTATATATTCCATACATTGCACGCATCTCATGCATACATGCATCATGTTAACCCCTGTGTCTTAAAAGCCATCATAGATATCCGTTGGGTTAGAGATTAAAATAAAAAGTTTGTCAAAAAGAGTTTAGCAAACATGGATATCGGGAAAAGGAAACCGAGGAACAGAAAACTGTATGGCAAGGAAGAGAAGACCGAGCAGTCACCAAGAGAATTGGCGAAAGACCAGACCCAACGGAATAGGAAATTCATTCGTGCATGCATGCATACACGTAACGTATTTTGCATTCCTTTTTGTGTTTGTTTTGTTTTGTATTCACAGATTTCGAAGAAGAAAAAGAGAAAGCGGTGAAGGCAAGCCAATCAGAAACAACATCAGTATCAATTTCAGGAATGAATCAGTATCAGTTTCAGGAATGAATCAGTATCAGTTTCAGGAATGAATCAGTATCAGTTTCCGGAATGAATCAATATCAGTTTCAGGAATGAATCAGTATCAGTTTCAAGGATGAACCAGTTTCGGGGAGGAATCCCAGGGTTGAGGCCCACATGAGTTTGAGTTTCGGGAATGGATCTCAAGGGGCGAAGCCCACATTATCAGAAGATGATGGAAGAATTATGTGGAATGAGTGAAAAAAAAAAGAAAAAAGAAAGGGAAGTCTTTGATAGTTAGGCATATGTCCGGTGATGACATTGTTTACTGCAAAGAGAAACCTTAGAAATGATAAGTGTGAGATATGCTCTCATCCGGTATTCTGAATGGATTGATCTCGGCTAGACTCACGAGCACTGGATTACGGGATCTCAACAGTATAAGCCTGAGTAGTTGGCAAGATGACTAGTTGAAGAGATGGTGGATCAGTGAATGAACGTTCGTGTGGATGTCCACCTTGGTTTACTGATGCTGCGATATATGATATGGTTGGAAATAAAGAAGAAAAAGTCTATGAAAAGAAAAGAAAAGAAAAATAGACCGCCTATAAGCGTGAAGCTACCCATGGGCGAGTATTAGGACCATCATGAGGAGAAATGCTACCTTAAAGGGTAGGTGTGTCAAAGAAAAAAAAAGAAAGAGACGAAAGAAAAAAAAGACCATATGATGTTGAGTATGCCGAAGTAATCACAGAAAGTGATCAAAAAATCTAGATTGGTTAGACCCACTGGTCCGACTCCCCGAAGCGAAATCATCAAGTTGGCTTACTTAAGGATTAAGCTGCGAAAGAGCCTTGGCACACACACACTATGAGTCTAGTTCAGATCACCTACTCAGACGATCAGAGTTGAGTATATCGAGTACTTTGAAGGTTCTCAGGTTTTGACGTGAAGCATTCGTTGAGGACGAAAACATGTCTAGCTATTAAGATTATCTCGTGAGAGATAATACAATATGTTGAAAAGAATCATCACGTCATCAGTATCAGTCTTGCCAGGTATGGCATTCTTGGGGCGAGGCCCACATCATTATCAGTATCAGTCTTACCGGGTATGGCAATCTCGGGGCGAGGCCCACATTAGCATCAGTAGCAGTCTTCCCGAGTATAGCAATCTGGGGGCGAGGCCCACATCAGATCAGTTTTTCCAGGTACGACACTCCGGGTATGGAGACATCGGAACAGTTTTGCCAGGTACGGCACTCCGGGTATGGAGACATTAGAACAGTTTTGCCAGGTACGGCACTCCGGGTATGGAGACATCAGAACAGTTTTGCCAGGTACGGCACGTGGACTATTGTGGATTACCGTGGATTATCATGGACTATGTGGATTATGTGAACTACCGTGGATTATGTGGACTACCGTGGACTACTATCGTGAAGTGTTGTGGACTATTGTGGACTACCGTGGACTACTATCGTGAAGTGTTGTGGACTATCGTGGACTACCGTGGACTATCGTGAAGTGTTGTGGACTACCGTGGACTATCATGAAGTATTGTGGACTACTGCGGACTACCAAAGACTATCGTGAAGTAATGTGGACTATCGTGGACTACCGTGGAGTATTGTGGATTATGTGGACTACCGTGGACTATGTGGATTATGAGGATTATGTGGACTACCGTGGACTATGTGGATTATGTGGAATACCGTGGACTATGTGGATTATGTGGACTACCGTGAATTATGTGGACTACCGTGGACTATGTGGATTATGTGGACTACCGTGGACTATATGGATTATGAGGATTGTGTGGATTACCGTGGATTATGTGGACTACCGTGGACTATCGTGAGGAGTCTCGTGGACTAGTGCGGACTATTGTGGACTACCGTGAAACCCTAGGTACGAGGTTTAGCACGCCAGGAATGGCACATCATCAAATTCAGTTCAGAACAACAGGCAAACCAGGTGGCAGCTGGCGAGCCAGGTAAGTAAAAATACATTGCATAACTTTGATAGGATTGTTCTTGTCACACACTGCACAAGTCCCATCAAAGTGGGGGCGACTGTAGGCACTACATTTTTGCATATAAGTCCCTATGATGAGTCTCATTTGGAGACACTACCTTTAAAATCGAGGAAGTCGCGTGAAGCGGACGTCGGAAGGGAATCGATATTTTTGTTAGATTTTATTCGCTTGTTTAGCCTCGGGCTCGCTTGTTGGACCTCCATTTTAAAAACATACCCTTAGCCCAAACCCCATAAGACACACACTAAGCCCATCTCACCCAAGCCCAATCTAAAAATAATTAAAGCATTTAAAATACATATCACAAATTAAATTAAATTAAATTAAAACCAATTAAATTGAAATTAAATTAAAAAATATAATTAAATTAAATTCCTAATTTAAATAAATCACTTCCTAATTTACATAAATCACTCACCAATTTAAAGAAATTCCTCACCAAAATATAAATATCATTTCCTTTAATAAACTAAATAAAATACAAACATAATTTAATTGATTTATTTACTTTTTCAAAACCATGCACAACACTAACCCTAATACCCTACTATAAAAATAACACAATACCCTAAACTCCCTTAGATCATTCTTTCGGCAAAAAAAAAAAACACAAACAGGAAATAAACCTTCAGCACTTCTCATCTCTCTCAACAACTGCCCATTCACTCGTCACACACGAACTGCTCACTCGGCAAAGAAGCCCTTAAGCCTCCCTCACGCCTCATCTTCTCTCATCCTTCACGAACCACAATAACCCTCATAAGCCACCTCACCGACCTGCACAGTCCCCGCCATAAACAAAACAAATCAAGAGCCCTCACTGACCTCACCCATCAGCGCCCTCACAAACAACGACAACCCTAGCTTCATCCTTCTCCCTCTCTCACTCGGTGAAAGCCACAAACCATGCACAAGAATCACGACAAAACCGACCACACTGACCGTAACAAATAAACAGCCCACTCAAATATACACAAAACCATGCAGCCCTCTAGCTCTACAACTCATTCGTAAAAATCAAAAACAAAATATACAAAGCTTCCATTCACGCACCACTAAACCCTCCACAAACCAACAGCCCTTTCACGCATTAGCCATCCCCCACAACATCCCCTAAATCAACATCAAAAACCCCCTCACATACAGCCCTTAAAACACGCCACTGCAGCCCTCACAGACAGCTCTCCATCCCACGCCCAAACTGCTTCTATCTCACACCCAAAACTGTCGCAACTCACTGCCCATCACACCACCGAAAATTGCACTAAAATCCACCCTATGATCACCGTGAAACCACTCCAAAACAATAAACAAAACAGTCACGAAAACCACCTTAAAACCACACATAAACAGCCCCTACACACAGCCAAAATAGTGAATAAAAAACTCTGAAAACAGCCCAAAAACAGTGCCAAAACCGAGACCAAAACAGTCCCAAAATAAAACCAAAACAGTGAACAAAAATAGAGAAAATAGCGAGCGGAAACAGCATTGAAACGGAGTGAAAACAGTAGCCCGAGTGGTGAAATAGTGAGAAAAGACGTGAACCAGTGAACCAGAGGAGTTGCGGAGCATCAACCCTTCCGAAGACCATGTACCGTACTTTCGGAAGACGATTTAAAAGGTTAGACCTGAGGGCACCTTTCTCATTTATTTTCATCCATCTCGTAATTATTTATTGAATTTTATTTGCATGAGTACTGTGGAATAATGTGTTGTGGCCCTTGAATGAATGGAAAATGTGTCTTCTCTTGTGGTATATAGGATGGAAACCCAGACGTAAACTCCGTAGCCGAATCCGAATGGACGGTAGTGCGGTCTGTACTTGGGATACAACTCCACGTACCACTCGAGCAAACGGCACATATTTTGATTTATTTTGTCTTGTTTGTTTATTATCCGTTATTTAATTTCTGCATGTTATTTGTTTGTGTAATGATGAGATAAAGCACATGGGCTTAGTAAGTTGGATTAAAGGTCCTCCATTTCGAGGGGTTAAAATCCTTTACCACGATACTTTGCCGTGCCGGATGATGTATATTCGGTTGAATGTAAGATATGTTCAATCGGGTATACAAAGTCCGATATTGTTATCTTTATTTTTTATATGCATTATGTTATTAGCGCATGAGCTTAGTAAGTTGGATTAAAGGTCCTTCATGTCGAGGGGTTAAAATCCTTTACCACGATGTTTTGCCGCGCCGGATGGTGTATATTCGGTTGAATGTAAGATGTGTTCAATCGGGTATACAAAGTCTGATATTGTTGTCTTTATTTTTATTTTCATTATGTTATTAGCGCATGATCTTATTAAGTTGGATTAAAGGTCCTCCATGTCGAGGGGTTAAAATCCTTTACCACGATGCTTTGCCGCGCCGGATGATGTATATTCGGTCGAATGTGAGATATGTTCAATCGGACCCTCGAAGTCCTATATAGATGTGGGCATATGCCGCATCTATTTTCTTTCACTTCCATTATTTATCTTTCAAATCGCATCATGGCACGTTTATTTTGATGTACAATTGCCTCTTTGGTTATTTCTTTGCATTAGATACCTAATTGTTTCTCTTTATTACGTATGATTGTGCAACTGCCATTTATTTGCATTTATGTGTCCATGAATGTAATGTGCTTATGACATCGTATGCTTGCCGTATTTAAATTTATCTTTATGCATGCAAATTCGGACATAGATTATATGTAAATAGGTTGTATGCAAATTTGGACATGGATTGTATGCAAATAGGTTCTATGCAAATTTGGACATAGATTGTATGCAAATAGGTTGTATGCAAATTTGGACATAGATTAAATGCAAATAGGTTGTATGCAAATATGAAAATGTGTTACATGTGAACTTAGATATGAGCCTTGTACTTATGCATGCGAACTTAGGAGTAAATTATCCTTGGAAATATATGTTGCTTAGGCTTGGTTAGATTATTGTACAAATCATTTCATTACAAGTGGCATAAGTAAGGGACCATTCTGAACCCAACGGTTTGAGTTCTTCCCTTGCGAGGGGTGAGTGCGGCCTTAAATCTTTATCCCGGTTCACACCGGGTGGCGACTCCATATTATTTCTCCGGTTTAGTCCCCCACGGGCTATTCCGTACTCCCAACTAGGCCGCGAGCCCAGAACAGCATGCGTCGCCCAGTTTCTGTGTCCCATATTCAGAATTAAATATAGAATTATTATTGAATACAAATTAAATTAGATTTAAATTGTAGTTCGATATAATTCAAGAATTCGTACTTTGAGTACTTATTCTTAAACGAGTTGGACTCGCACAAATCAAATCGTTGTTTGAACATTGGATGATCACTTTATTCAAAGATTAATTAATTGGATTAGATTGATTGAATAACATGCTTTGTGTGAATACATGGATGTGTTGAATGAATAATGTATATCAGATGGATATCAGAAGGGAAATGGCAATTTTGGAAATTATTGTAAATTTAGAATTTATTAAATTGGACCTGCGTGTCCAGCCTTATCTCTCGATTCTTTGTAATTCTCTTCTCACCTAATTCCACTCAATGTTAATGAGGTTTCTTTAATTGTATTATGTAATTGGGTAGAAGTCAGAATAGTGCTAGCTGGGGAGAGGAAATGGAGTGATTTGTTTTAGGAACAATCTGTGAGATATCCATCCGCATATCATTATTAATTTATTTACCGCGCCTTATTATGCTTTTAGAATGCATGTTTAAGGGTGTATGATGAGACCTAATCAAAGATAATAAATTGGTTGCCAATTTACGCGAAAAACCCTCAATAAATATTAAGCGTTTTCCTTCCATTGAGTGATTCATTATCAAGATCCAAGATTGGCACTGGTTTGTTGGCCAAAGTCAAGACCTTTGTCCATCGCGGATGTGTTTGAATCATGAAGGATTTATTCCATATCGTATGTCTTGTCCAAGTTATGATTTGTTGGCCAAAGTCAAGATCACTTCTTATCCATCGACATCGATTACGAAGCTTTCCAAAGTCAATGGGTCCCGCTTAACTAGAATCATTAAGCTTGGTGTGCCAAAGCCAAGGTTTAGTTGATTCAGAGGAAAAGGTTAGGAAAATATATTGGATATATTGGCATATATATTGTATATATGTTTCGGACTTGGAGGTCCACCTACCGGATCTAGGAATTGGATGAGATCCAATGGATCTTAGAGATCTACCTAGTTAAATATCATACAGCTTGTTGGCCAAAGTCAAGGTTGTGTGTTATTTAACGGGATCCTAGCCCACTAGGAAACTAGGTTTCCCGAGTACTCAATAGAGGGTTAGAGGCTCGCCGGAAAATAGTGGAAGGCTAGTATTGATTTTCAATTTCGTTCAAATACTTAGCTTTACGCGCTTTCAAATTATTTCGTCAATTATATTTATTAGTTGGACTAATATTTTATTATTATTCTTGTAACAGTTAGACTGTACCCATACATCGTTAATTGAATAGTTTGACTATTGCAATTAAGATGACAGGAAAGTTAAGCATTAGAGATATATCATGGGCAACAATGTCTTTAATGGCACAAACTTTCAAGATTGGGACATGAATCTCAGGATTGTCCTGGGATCCGAGAAGTTGCTCTACACTATAGAGAGACCTCTTGGGCCTAAGCCCCGACTTGATCAGTTGCTTGAGCTAGAGCTTTGGAAGACTCATAGCGATGACAACTCGACTGCTCAATCGGTAATGCTTGCTGCTATGACTCTGCAATTCCGTCATCAGAAAAAGGATTGGATCCTTATAAGATGATGGCGAAGTTGCATGATCTTCACCGATCTAATCTTAGATCGCAAATATATGAGTTGCAGAAGAAGCTCTTCCGCTCTCACATGTCAGAGGGTACGTTTGTTGAGCACCATGTGTCACAGATGATTGCTGACATTGAGCAGCTGGGACAGATGGGCATTGTCTTCGAGGCTCAGACTTCAGTAGATTTGATCTTACAGTCTCTCCCTGACACTTGGAGTGGGTTCATCATGAACTACAATATGATGAACCAAGAACAAACTCTTGGAGAGTTGATATCCACACTGCGCGAAGCAGAAAAAGAGCTCCTAAAGGGCAAGAAGCGCGAGGCGCACTTCGCTTCAACATCTCAGACTCCGAGGGCTTGGCCCAAGGCGACTGGAGGTGTAAAGAAGAAGAAGAAGAAAGGAACGGCCAAATCGTCAAAACCTTTTGGGAAGGGTAATGACAAATCCCAAGATGTATGTATGCAGTGCGGCAAGCGGGGTCACTGGAAGCGTGACTGTCGCGAGTACAAGGCACACATGAAGGAAATCAAAGTGGGCAAGGCACCGGCTTCAGATATGTTTGTTATAGAAATAAACGTGTCTACTACTAGTTTTAAAAATTGGATTTTTGATTCTGGTTGTGGTACTCATATATGTACTGATGTGTAGGATCTGCAAATTAGCAGGAGATTGGCCTCAGGAGTGATTGACCTCCACGTTGGAAATGGGACACGAGTCGCCGTTTTGGCCGTTGGGACTTTTTTTTGGAATTGCCCTCGGGGCATGTACTTAAACTTACAGACTATTATTATGTACCTAGTTTGACTATGAATATTATTTCTGTATCTATGTTAGCCCAATGTGGGTATACTTTTGTATTTAGAAACACTGGGTGTTTTATGTATAAAAATGATATGGAAATTTGCACTGCTGATGTAAATAATGGTCTTTATATTTTGAATATAAATCAATCTCAAACATATAATGTAACAAACAAAAGGGTTAAACTAAGTAACAAAGATGAAACTTACTTGTGGCATTGTC
Source organism: Zanthoxylum bungeanum (assembly GCA_019454045.1). NCBI lineage: Eukaryota > Viridiplantae > Streptophyta > Magnoliopsida > Sapindales > Rutaceae > Zanthoxylum > Zanthoxylum bungeanum. Next base: position 95,055 of record SKCR01031415.1, on the reverse strand, counting down.
ATCTGGGACACATAAACAAGACACGTATATCCACACTTTCGAAGAGTGGGTACTTGGACGGATTTGATCCAAATTCATATGACGTCTGCGAATCTTGTTTATTAGGCAAGATGCCTAAATCACCTTTTAGCGGAAAGGGTGCACGTGCCACCGAACTGTTAGGCCTCGTTCATAGTGACGTATGTGGGCCCATGTCTAGCCAGGCTAGATGTGGATATGAATACTTCGTAACCTTTACGGATGATGCATCGCATTATGGTTATGTGTATCTTATGAGACACAAGTCGGAAACCTTTGAGAAATTCAAAGAGTTTCGACACGAAGTAGAAAAACAAACCGGCAAAAGTATTAAGACATTACGGTCGGACCGTGGTGGCGAATAGTTAAGTAATGAGTTTCTTGATTACTTGAAAGAATATGGTATTCTTTCACAGTGGACTCCTCCCGGAACACCGCAATTAAACGGTGTGTCCGAACGGAGAAACCGAACTTTGTTAGACATGGTAAGGTCTATGATGAGTCTTACAGAGCTACCTATTTCCTTATGGGGATATGCATTGAACAGTGCAATACTTATTTTGAATAAGGTTCCGTCAAAGTCTGTTCAACAGACTCCATATGAAATATGGACAGGAAAGAAATCGGGTTTCTCATTCCTGAAGATTTGGGATTGCTGGGCATACGTCAAACGTTTGGAAGGTACCAAACTAGAACCCAAATCGGATAAATGCCCTTTGTAGGATATCCTAGGGAAACCAAATGATATTACTTCTATCACCCACAAGAGAACAAAGTATGTGTTGCTCTACATGCGATTTTCCTTGAGAAGGAATTCCTAAATGCAGTGATAAGTGGGAGGAAGTAGAACTCGATGAAAATCGAAGTGATACTTTTCCTGGCACAGAATCCATAATGGAACATGAACAGTCCATCAGGGATGAGACTGTACCACAATCTTCGAATACATAAGAACCGCGTAGGTCGGAGAGAGTCAGAAAATAACCTAAGAGGTATGGGTTTCTGATCTCACCTCATGTGGATATTAATCTTATTGAGGAAGACAAGCCGGCTACGTATGAGGAAGCGATACAAGGTATCGACTCCGGTTTATGGCAAGATGCCATGAATTCCGAAATGGATTCCATGTACACCAACCAAGTTTGGACACTGGTTGATGCACCAGAAGGCGTAAAGCCTATTGGTTGCAAATGGGTCTTCAAGAGGAAGACCGACATGGATGGAAATATACAAACGTACAAAGCTAAGCTTGCAGCGAAAGGGTATCGTCAACGACATGGTGTCGATTACGATGAAACATTTTCACCCGTTACCATGATTAAATCCATTCGGATTATGCTTGCTATTGCTGCATATTTCGATTACGAGATATGTCAGATGGACATCAAAACTGCTTTCCTTAACGGAAACCTTTTGGAGGATGTTTATATGCAATAACCTGACAGTTTTGTCGAACCAAGACTTGCAAACAAGGTTTGTAAGTTAAATCGATCCATTTATGGATTGAAGCAAGCATCGCATTCTTGGAACCAAAGTTTTGATGAGATCATAAAAGAATATGATTTCGTTCAAAACGAGGATGATCCTTGTGTATATAAAAGGTTAAAGGGAGCGCACTGACATTCATTATCTTTTACGTTGTTAATGTATTGCTTATTGGCAATGAAATTCCCATGTTAACATCGGTGAAAGCTTGGCTTTCATTAAAATTCTCCATGAATGATCTGGGAGAAGCAGCCTTTATTCTGGGAATAAAGATCTACCGGGATAGATATAGAAAGCTGCTTGGACTCTCCCATAGCACATACATTGACAAAGTGTTGAAGAGATTCAACATAGATCAGTCCAAGAGGGGACTGTTGCCAATGTCATATGGCGTCACTCTATCGAAGGACATATGTCCTAAAACTGAAGATGAGAGAGACAACATGAGTCGGATCCCATTCACCTCGGCAGTCGGATCGATCATGTATGCCATGATATGTACGCGACCTGATGTCTCGTATGCTTTGAGCATATGTAGTCGCTATCAGGCTGATCCAGGTAATGGTCACTGGATGGCGGTTAAGAATATCCTTAAGTATCTTAGACAAACTAAGGATGCTTTCTTAATCTATGGAGATGGAGAACTTGAGGTAACTAGGTATACCGATGCAAGTTTCCAAACCGATAAAGATGACTGCAAGTCGCAATCCGGGTACATGTTTTGTTTGAATAACAGAGCAGTAAGCTGGAAAACTTCCAAGCAAGAGACTGTTGCCAATTTAACAACAGAAGCGGAGTACATTGATGCAGCTGAAGCAGTAAAAGAGGCAGTTTGGATCCGTAAATTCCTAATTGGATTAGGAATAGTTCCGTAGTAGTTGGGCCCGTTCCATTGTATTGTGACAATAACGGGGCTATAGCGCAGGCTAAGGAATCACAGTCTCATCAACGATCCAAGCATGTTCTTCGACGTTTCCATATGATTCGTGAGATCATACATCGTGGCGATGTGAATATCGAAAAGGTCGCATCAGAGGACAACATTGCAGATCCGCTGATGAAAGCTATTCCTCAGCAAAAGTTTAAGCGACATGTATATAGTTCAGGTGTTAGATGCTTGAGTGACTGGCTATAGGCCAAGTGGGAGATTGTTGGACAATTATGACCCATAGCGTCACTATTTGTAAAAGACATTGTGGTTTTTGTACAAATTAACTATGTGACAATGGAAATTGCATTTTATCATTTTGTAATTTGATTACTTTAATATATAAATGATAAAAGTCCTTATGATTAGTTCCGAATTATAAGATATGAGACAATATCAATCCATAAAGGTTTAATCATTAAATATCCATAGTCGTAGTATTATCGAGACTGGACATCGATAATGCGGAATAGACTAGTATTGTACTTGTGCGTTTTATGGAAGCGTAACGACATAGTTCTCATATATTTAAGTATTGGATACTTATGCAAGTGTGATATGAGGTTGTGTTTACCGATGGTATGAAAACAGCTTCGCTCTAGATAGACCCCGCAGAATCCCACTGGTAGTATGACTATGTGTCTATGGGAATCCGTATCAGGGTAGGTGTATTTGGTCTTAACCTGAGACTTGCATCACTAGTACTTGCGACAATCAATACGCTTTGGTTTTGGTCGTCCAGGACTTTAACAGGTTCTGTGTACGCCTCTTCTAGGTTTATTGAGAATCGTAGTGTATTGGGTGTGATTTCAAGACGAAAGTATCACTTCAGTCATATAGAGATGATAATCACGCAGTGATACATAACTGGTATTCTAATTGGTTGCAACCATCGGATAATATGACAAGGTCATGATTATCCGATTAAAGAGACTAGTTGCTTGTGATCCGATATATGCTTCGTACGGGGCAGACACTATTCCAGCCCCAGGCCTTGCATGTGACATCCGATACTAGATCGCAATACGCAATACTACGTATACTACGCCTGACATAGATTATATATATTCCTTTAAGAATATTTCTGGAGAATTGGGTAGGCACTGTGCTTTGCTAGAAGCCAACCATGTCTCATAAATCGGTAAAAACGTAGTACTAGGTACGTACGTGTTCGGATAGTCCGACGAACGGATTTACTGCCAACATATCCAGGGATCTCATGGGTCGCTTTTCGAAGATTCACCGATGACGTATGATTCGAACATAATTAATCTAGGATTAATTACGGAGAGATTTTATCTGGGATAAAATACTATTTGAAGAGAGAGAACGATTAATTTGGAATTAATCGATAAAATAATATATTCGATATATTAAATGAAATTAGATTTCATAACGGAATTAAAATTAGATTTTAATTTAGGCGAACGAGTTAATTTAGAATTAATTCGCTAGCGACGTGAATATTAATTTTGCTAGGCATAATTATTTAATAAATGTGATTTAATTACGTCGCAATGAAAGTTCGTTAATTCGGAATTAACGAACCGAGCCAGGGAGTGTTTGCGGGCCCACTCGGATTTTGAATTCAAGTGGGGCCCACAAGTCACATCACAAGTCACATCAACTAGTCTCTTTGCCTAACTTTTTGGTGATGGATTTAGGTGGGTGGTTGATAACTTGATTTACATTCCAAGTGATGGCTTAAATGACATTTACCAAATGTTTGGTATATCATTTGATTTTTTGAATATCAAATGGATAAGTCAACAACACAACTTCATTACTTTTCTCTCTTATTCACGGCTTGGAGCAATATTTTTTTCTCTCTCAATTTTCTTATTTGCCGAGAATTACAAAGGAGGAACAAGGTGATTTTGTTGCAAAATCTCCAAGTGCTAGCACACCAAGGAATCATATAAGGTGATAGGAAAAATATTCCCAAGAGCTTGGAATCAACATCAAAGCTTGGAGCTTGGATTTCAATTTCAAAGAGGAGCTTGGAGGAACTTCTCAAAGGCAAAAGTTTTTGTATTCAACGCATCCTAAATCCGTTGGTTGTAAGTATATTTCCGCTATACTTCCTCTTGTATTCACATTATTTCATTGCTTAAATTGATCTTGGGACACTTTAGAAACCCAACACCTTCAACATATTTTTGAGCAATCCTTAGCAATGCCCTTCTGAACCGAACTCTTTCTGAACAATTCTTGAGAAGTGTATTTTCTAGTGACCACTTTTTCGAGTGTATGTGACTATGTCTCAGCTTCGTGGAAGAATGGAATAATTCATCCTCAAGACTTGGACCACCAACCTTATAGCTGATTACTTTTCCTCATATTCCCATTTATGGATCCACCCTCAGATGTTACTCCCTTTATGCAATAACAAGCTTGGAAAGCCACCACATATGCATAATAAGCATGAGGCACTATAGAAACCTATCGAGCTCACCTCACATCCCGGCTCTCCTACAAATCCATGACGGCTGTCACTATCGAGAACCAAAAGACCGACAGGTCGAACTACATCCATAATTTCTCTAGGAGGAGCTTGTTCATCCTTAGAACTGGTGGGTAAGAACACCCAGCTCCTGACATTACATTTCATTCAACAGCTTAATCCTAGATGGAGACTTCTGAAGACGTTGTTTTACATTTCATTCAACAGCTCATAGGGTCGTCCACTGATCTTATAACTCTTAAGGATCATTCTACGGGAAGTTTCTAGAAGTATCTTTTCAACATCTCAGCATTCCAAAGCTTTTTGAGTCAGGTACCGTCCAGCTACTCCAATATATATGCACCTGACCTGACGACCTCGGTCACTCTATACGGCCCCTGTCACTTAGCACCCAATGAACCTTCATCTGGCCTCCTCGTATTGTAACTCGCCTCAGAACCAAACTCCGGGGAAAAAAGATCGTACCTGAACCTTCTAACTGTAGAAGTACACCATCCTCTACTGATATACTGTAATCTTGATTGCCGACCTCTCCCAATTCCCTCCCAGGTTAGGAACTTCAACTTCAGGTAGTAACATGACAGAGCCACCTTAGACTTCATCATAAAGAGACTACGATAAAATTCATCATAACGATCCGGGTGTGAGGAGCCGCCCCAATAATAATAGCCAGCTGTATCCGACCCAATACGGATGCTTCCCCAAACCCGTACAATGATGTCGCGTCTGTTGGGTTTAGTGCTCAGAGCGCTAATTCCCGTTTATTTTTCCTTGAAAATGCTTTTGTAAAATGTTTTATTATGAATAAAATGAGCAGTTTCTATAATATAATATATCTTCTATATGGTAAAGACGTAATTGACCTTAGGATGATTAGTCATGATAATGTTGCAAAAGCGTCGCAACTGACATTGAGTTGTATCATGACGTTTTCATTCTTAGACTGTTCCTGGTCAAGGTTTAAACTACTTGGTCAGTAAAGTAAACCCATTGAGATCGGTACATGTCGTATACTAGAATATATGATTCCAACAGTTTCTCAATGAACCAGAGTCTTGGAGACTCGTATAGACGTGTATGTGTTTATAGCGGATAAACACTGAACGACTCAACTAAGATTCTTAATGGATGGTACACCAACGTCAATAAGAATCTTCTCGGGTTGAGTAGCATATTTGATTCTTCGACTTGAGATACAACTGTGGGCACATGAGACATCTTCCACACTTAGATGGTAGTCACGTCACCGATCTATTTAGATCAGACCTCTGCCTGTTCGTTGGGTGTGGATAGATCCTCAGGGTGTCCTGTGTGTGTCGAGTTAGGATCTGTCAGTTCTGTGTACATAGCATAGGTAGTCCATATGTGATTAGCAATCAGATAAAAACCATGGGCCCATGGTACACTTTAGAAATCAGTTCTAAGTGTTCTCTTTTTGAGATTGCTAATAGAGACAACGACGGGATAGTCCCTATAGAGATTTGACGTTTACATCTATATCTCTGGGATATATCAGGTTACTTGTGACAAAGGAATTATACATTTGCCATACCTTCGACCTGTATGATTCAGCGAGTTTATCAGTGGTCGTCATAATTTATGGGTGGGTAAATTATGGACACGAAATTGAATTTCGTGACGGATATGCCTGAATCTAGAGAGTCTCACTAATGAAATATACTCGTAGAGCACTAGGGAATATTTATAAAAAATACTGATTATTTATAAGTCGTTTAAAGGTTAAAAGCAAAATACATGTGAAGGGACCTAATAGTCATTTCCTAATTTTTGTGTATTTGCATTTAATGTTAGATTTTATCAAATACACATTAATTAATTGTCAAATTGAGATATTTGACTAATATCATAAATATATATGTATTTGATATTTAATGTAAATATAATACTTATATTTAATATATTTGTATTTAAATAATTAAATAATTATTTAATTATTAAATAATTAAATTAATTAAAAATATAAATATCTTAAGTTTTGATATTTTATTAAATGACTTAAGTTGCAATTGTTGACTTGTTTGTATTTTCATTAAAGATGTAATGATCATTTTATCAAGTTGACAAAGCAAATATTAAATGAAACAAAAATCAAAATATCTAGATATTATACTTCACAAAATTCGGCCAAGCTAATAGTATGAGGTATAAATTGTTTTGTTTCATTTTAGGGTTTGATAAGTTCAATATACACAAAATAAACATAAAAGAAGTTGAGAGAAAAGGCTTGAAGGCTAAATGGAAAAAGCTTGAAAAACCTAGTTTTTGTAAGTATTTCTTTAAGGTCTTCAACATGAAAATAGTTTCTAACATGCTTGGCATCATTTTGTGTTTCTTTGATGTTCTTTCTTCACTTATATTTTTTGTTTATTTGGTTGTGAATTTGAATGAAAGATCTATGCATGTAAGTAAACTTTAAATGGTTTCAAAGGCTTACTTTTGATTCTTTGGAAATCAAGTTGTCATTCTAGAGTTTTTGAGCCACTCCTTGGTGACCTAGAATTGTTCTAGAGTTATTTTAAAGTGGTGAGGATTGTTTGGTGAAGTAATGAATGGATTAAAGTGTTGGATTTTAAAGATTTGGTAAAATTGGTCAATTTGATGAAATTGAACAATTAGGGTTCATAACCCATTCCAAAATTGGGGATTTTCATATATGTGATGTATTATGGAGTGTATATGATACATGTAAATTTTTGGGTTGATTGGATTTGATCTTGGTATGTTTAGAACACAAAAGAACCAAATTGTAAAAAACCGAAAGTTGGGGGTGCTCTCGGCAATTTAAAAAAAATAGGGGATTTATATGCAATCTGATTTTGATGTATTGGATATGTTGAAAAATAGTTTAGAAATGATTTAGAATCATCCAAAATTATATTTGACAATTTTTGGACTAAAATGATCAATTTGCAAAGTTATGGGGCAATTCGGTAATTATCAAGAAATTTGATTTCTTGTGTAATTTTTCCGAATTTGATAATTGGATAATTAAATAAATAAGTTTATTTGATTGATCCGAGAAAAATTTTGAAATCAGAAAATTTTTGATTTTCCACTATTCCGCTGCGTTACCAGATTTTCGCCATATAACCCCTACAAAATGGTATCAGAGCGAGTCTGATTCTGGACACCCTAATATGATTTTGCATTTTAAATTCAATGTTTAATTTAATCTTTGCTTGTTACATGCATGTATTTATTTAATTAGATTAAATAAAGTAGAAAGCATCTTTTTGCGGAAAATCCCTAATTAATAAGGTTTTAATGTGAATTATGTATTTGATGCATATTACATGGTCCGTCTTTTCAATACGGTTTATGAATATTTTTCAGTGACTACATCCGAGACCGTGCCTATGCTTTGAGGGTGTAGTCGATAGAAATTTTTTTATGCCGGATGTATATTAGATACTAGATAAATTCAAGCGAAGCGGAATCCTGAACGTGCCCAAGCTGTCAGGATTACGCAAGTAGCTTGAGTTTATCATTGGAGAGTTTAACCTTGGTACGTCTCCTAGTGAACGTGCCCAAGCTGTCACAACGAGAAACGACCACTACCGGAAACCCAGAAGTCACTATTAAGTGATTGACATGAGTTGTCTACCTGATGAATATACGTAGGCGAGACCGTGCCTTTGCTGTGCGCTGAAATATATTCATGGGATCCACCTTTCACTATTTTTATTTAATTTAATTATTAAATCTTTGTATTCAGTTTGGGGATTACAGTATTGCATGATTTAGTGGGAGATTCATTTTTAGATTAAAAATCCATAATCTAGTTAATGCTTTTGATATTATATGAAAACTGCTTTATTTCTCCTAACCATTTTCGTGATCTATATGATAGATTTGCGATGGCGGCACCATCTTCTAATCAGTTTGCACGTATGCTGGATACGAACAAACTCAAAGGCGCTGAGAACTTTGCTGATTGGGACTTGGATTTGAGGATTTCCTTGATTCCGAGAAGTTGGGATTTGGTCTTAAGGGTCCGCTGCCCCTTGCTGTGGCTGAGGATGCAACACCGGAGGAACTCCATGTTTTCCAAGCTTGGAAGGATGATGATTTAAAAGTTAAATCATACATCTTAAATTCACTGTCTTCGGGACTCAAGAAACAATACTATGGCATGTTAAATGTGTATAGTATGATGACGCGATTACGAGAATCGTTTGAGAACCAAGAACAAGTTGTTGTTCTTAAAGTTGTAATGAAACTGTTCCATTCGCGACTGGACGAGGGGCAAGCTGTGAGATCGCATGTTCTTCACATGATCGATTTGATCGATCAACTGAGGCAACATAATCTCTCTCTGAATGACATTCTCGAAATGAGTGTCATTCTTTGTTCGCTCCCAGCTTCATATCGCCAATTCGTGATGTACTTCAACATGAATGAGATTATCTGTACCTACCATGAGCTGCATAGGATGCTGCTCACGACGGAAGAGGACTTAAGGAAGGGAGTGCCGACTCGCCCTCCAAAACCTACTTCACTTTCTGCTTCTTCCCATACATGGTCAAAGGGAAAAGAGAAGAAAGTGAAGAAGAAGAAAGGTTTCGGTTCTCAACCACAGGGAAAGATAACAAAGCCCAATAGGGCTTCTGATAAAAAATTCCATCATTGCAGCAAAGTCGAGTACTGGAAAAGGAACTGTCCTGACTACATTGCCCAGTTAAGGAAGGAGAGAGCATCTACATCAGGTATATTTATTTTTCCAGTTATTGATATCTCTTTGGCTTGTGAAGTCGTTACATCCAGCTGGATTTTAGATTCTGTTTGTCCTGTTCACATTTGCAATACGTTGCAGGTGCTGAAGGAAAGTAAGAAACTAAAGCCTTGAGAGATGCAGTTGCGATTTGGGAGTGGAGACTATCTGGATGCAGTTGCAGTGGGAGTATGCAAGATCCCTTTACCGAATGAGACACTTTTGTTATATGACTGCTACTTTGTACTAGGGTGTGTAGCTAATATTATATATTTATTTATTGGATATAGAAGGTTATCGTATTAATATTAAGAACTGTTCTTTGTATTTATATGATAAACGTAATATTCAGATCCTTTGTTGTCCAAACCAGCATGGTCATTACACATTGCAAACTTCTAAAGATATTTTAAATACTGGAGTTAATAAACGTAGTTTACCTGTTGTTAATAATACTGAACTTTGGCATATGCGGCTAGGTCATATAGGCGTTAAACGCCTTACCCAATTGGTTAGGAATGGTTTGATACTAGATCTCACCATTGAACCCTATCCAACTTGTGAATCGTGTATTCAGGGTAAGATGACCAAAGTCTCATTTTCTAGTGTTGGACACCGTGCCACTAACTTACTGGAACTCGTACATTCCGATGTATGTGGTCCACTAAGTCAGACTGCTCACAGTGGTTATTCATACTTTGTTACCTTTACCGATGATTTGTCATGGTATGGTTATGTCTATTTGATGCGACATAAATTGGAAACCTTTGAAAAGTTCAAAGAGTTCCGAAATGAAGTAGAAAAAAAAAACTGGTCAATATATTAAATGTCTTCGATCTGATCGAGGCGGAGAATATATGAGCAGTGAGTTCATGGATTATATGAAGGATAATGGGATTCTCGCTCAATATACTCCTCCAGGTACTCCACAACACAATGGAGTGTTTGATAGGAGAAATCGGACTTTATTGGATATGGTCCGATCGATGTTGAGTTTTACAGATTTGCCATATTGCTTATGGGGCTACTCTCTTTTAACAGCTGCACATCTTTTGAATAAGATTCCTTCAAAAGATGTTCATACGACTCCGTATGAGATATGGACCGGTAGAAGACCAAATCTTAGTTATATTAAGGTTTGGGGTTGTCCTGCCTATGACTCAGCAAGATAAGCTTTCACCTCGAGGGAAAAAGTTTAGGTTTGTTGGATATCCTTCGAACACGACGAGATATATGTTATATGATACTGAGCATCGAAATGTGTTCGTAGCTCGCTTCACAAGATTTCTAGAAGTAGAATTTTTTTCAGAAGGTGGTAATCATAGACAGGTTGAACTTGATGAAGTTCAACCTGAAAACGACGAACCAACGAAGGAACCTGAAGTTCAAATAGATGAAGGACCTTCAACGCACACACTCCGTAGGTCACAAAGGGTATCTAGACCTCCTGAACGCTTGTATTTGATACAAGAAAAGAGTCTAGATGTTCTCTTAGTTGAAGATACTGATCCTTTTACCTATAGAGAATCGATGTTGGACATCGACTCCGTGAAATGACAAAGTGCCATGAAATCCGAGTTAGACTCAATGCATGATAATCAAGTTTAGGACTTGGTTCCGCTTCCTGAAGGAATTGTTCCTATCGGTTGCAAATGGGTTTACAAAAGAAAGCGTGGGCCTGATGGTAAGGTTGAAACTTACAAGGCCCGATTGGTAGTAAAAGGTTATACGCAGCGACCTGGCGTTGACTACGATGAAATTTTTCACCAGTAGCCATGCTTAAGTCTATTAGGATTTTGCTTTCTATAAATGTGTATCATGACTACGAGATTTGGTAAATGGATGTCAAAACAGCTTTTCTAAATGGATTTCTTGATGAAGAAATCTATATGGAACAGCTAGAAGGTTTTGTGTCCAGTGAAAACTCGGGTATGGTATGTAAGCTTAAGAAGTCCATTTATGGACTTAAACAAGCTTCATGAAGTTGGAATCTTCGATTCGACGAGATTATTAGATCGTTTGGTTTTCTTAAGAATTTCGGAAGAGTCCTGTGTGTATCAGAATCCCGTGGGAGCATGGTCGTATTTTTAATCCTCTATATTGACGACATCCTAATCATTGGGAATGATTTAGGAATGTTACAAAGCGTCAAAGCGTACCTCTGTAAGAATTTCTCCATGAAGGACCTAGGAGAAGCTTTTTATGTTTTAGGCATAAGACTCTATAAAAATAGAGAGAGGAGGCTGATTGGTTTATCCCAATCAATGTACATAGATAAGATCTTGGAACGGTACAATTTTGGTAACTGTAAGACAGAAAATATACCGTTCAGACATGTGATTCATCTTTCAAAGAAGATGAGTCCACAAACAAAAGATGAGAAGGTTAAAATGTCTAACCAACCTTATGCTTCGTGTTTGGGTAGCATAATGTATGCCATGTTATGTACTCAATATGATATCAGTTTCGCTGTTAGCGTAACAAGTAGATATCAGTCAAGCCCAGACAATGACTATTGGATGGCCATTAAACATATCCTGAAGTATCTTAAAGGTACTAAGGATAAGTTGATAATTTATGGAGGATGTGAACTGTAAGTTAACGGGTATACGGATTCTGACTTCCAATCATATCCCGATGATAGAAAGTCTACATCTGGATTCATTTTTACCCTTAACGGAGGTGCAGTTTGCTGGAAGAGTTCCAAACAGGGGTCAACAGCAGATTCCACCACAGAGGCGGAATACATTACAGCTTCTGAAGCTGCAAAGGAAGTTGTTTGGATTAGGAACTTTATCATAGAATTGGGAGTTGTCCCAAGTATCAAGAATGTGATTCCGTTAAACTGTGATAATACTGGAGCCATTGCGCAAGCAAAGGAACCGAGGGCGCATCACAAGTCGAAGCATGTGGAATGCAAGAACCACATCATTCGAGAGATTGTGTCGCGAGGGGTGTAGGCATTGCATTTTTGCATGTGAGTCCTGTAGGACACAGAAACTGGGCGACGCATACTGTTCCGGGCTCGCGGCCCAGTTGGGAGTACGGAGTAGCCCACGAGGGACTAAACCGGAGAATAATGTAGTCGCCACCCGGTGTGAACCGGGAAATGATTTAAGGTTGCACTCACCCCTCGCAAGGGAAGACCTCAAACCGTTGGTTCGGAATGGTCCCTTACTTATGTCGTTTGTAATGAATGGATTTGTGCAATATTAACCAAGTCTACTCAACATACATATTGATCAAAGTAGTCTAAATTCTTATAAAGCCTAAATCTAGGTTTGCATGCTTCAAAGATAATCCAGGAAAGCGGTAAACATAACTCATGAATATTTAAATTAATACATGCGGAACAAACATGTGGCCAAGGAATTTGGCCATTCTCAATGTTGGACCTCGCATACCCGGTTGGACGTATTCCACGTCAACTGAGCATGCCGTGTCTGGGTCAACAAAATAAAATATAACAAAGGGTGCCCTCAGGTCTTACATTTTTAATCGCTTTCGGGGAGTGCGTTTCACGGTGCAGGAAGGGATATCGTTTCGCTGTTTTCACTAGTCCGTTGTTTCCATTGTTTTCACAGGTTCACTATTTTCTCTATTTTTACTGGTCTGCTGTTTCTGCTGTTTTCACGGGTCCGCTATTTTCGTTTGCTGTTTTCTCACCGTTTCGGGACTATTTTTGGGACGATTTGTTCACAGTTTCAGGGGATTTTTCACGTGGCTTACAGATAATTCATGGGCTCGGTTTCACGTGATGAAGGGAGGGGCTGCTGTGTTCGGTTTCACGTATGCATGGAGGGTTTACGTGCGTGCATGGAGGGTTTACGTGTTGATTGTGTGTGTGTCCAAGTGGGGGAAGACAGAATGATGTGTGTCTCTAATGTTTGTGAGTGGGCTGTTGTTAGTGGCTTAAGGTTTGTCTTTAGGCAATGTTTGTGGCAGTTTAGGGATCTAGTGGCCACGTGAATGGCTCTAGGGGCGTCTGGATTGAAGGTTACGTGATGGGGCTGCTCACGGCAGTTTGTTGATGAAGCTAGGGGCGTGGTGGCGCTGCCGAGAGAGTGGGTTGCAACGGCGTGTTTTAGAGGCTTATACGTGAGCTGTGTGGCTCTGAAAAGCTATATATAATGCATGAAGGTTGAGAGAGAAGGGCTGCGTGTAGCTTACGTTAATGAGCAGGTTTAAGGGTTTCTACGTGAATGACATGTAGGGCTGTGAAGTGTGTGATGGCGTGAAGGATGTAGCTGGGTTAGGGGCTGTGAAATGGGCTGCATGGAGGGCAGTGACGTGTGTTACTTTTGGCATGAAGGTCAGTGTTGGTGAGTGAAAGAAGGAGAGGCTGCTTAGGGTTATTTGTTTCAGCGTGAAAGGGGAATTATTGAGGGCTACCGAGTGTTGGTTTGAAGGGCAGTAAAAGGGATGTTGAAGATGGCTTCCAAGGGTGGGGTGAAAATGAGAGCTAGGGTGAATGGGTAGAGGACGTGAAGGTTCTTGGTGAAGCAGGCAATGCGTTGATGGGTTAAGGGGCTGTTTGTTGTGTGAGGATGCTGGTTTCTTAGGCTAGGCGTGAGCTAATGAGAAGAGCAGCTAGGGTTTATGTGCATGGGATGTGTATGGGCGCTTGTGATCATATGCGTGGCTTTTGTGCATGTCCAGGGCAGCTCACTGGTAGTTAATGGTGTAAATGAGGGTGGCTTGAAGTTGTGTGCAGTGCCCCCCTTGACGTGAAGGATCCAGGGTTTTTATGGTTGAAGGCAAGTGTTGTGAGACAATGAATGGTGTGGACAAAGGAGCTAATTTGGGGCGTGAAGGGGGGAGAAATAATAGAGGTGCTTGAGGTAAAACAAAGGAGCTTTCGGTGGATGAGGAAACTGAGAGCAAGGTTTCTTTGATTTGAGATTAATTTCAGGGATGGGAAGCTTATGTTGAATTTTGGGAGAGGAAATTGGCGTGTGGGGTATTTGTGAGGTGTGAGAGAATTTGTTGTTTGTGTTTGTTTATGGAGTGTGGGGGAAAAGGTGGCATGATTTTGGTTTGTATCTTGGTGGATATTCACGTGGTGGATTTGAAAATGGAGTTGTGGTTTTGTGTTTGGAATATTGGTGGGGAGCAATTGTCTTTTTGAAGGATGGGTTGTTATTTTCGTTTGTTTGTGAGAGTGGGGTGGCAAGGCCAAATGGTGGGGTTTGATTAATTAAATGGTTTGGAAAAATGAAGGGTAGGGTGGTGGAATTTTGTTGCATGGCTTTTGAAGGGGCACATGGGTAGGTTTAAGGTTCGGGGTGAGAATAAATTTTGAAACAAAGACTCCATGAGCAAACCCGAGGTTAAGCGAGCGAACAAAAATCCAACAAAACGTCAATTCTTGACTTTTTCCCTTCCGTCATCCGTTTCACACGACTCCCACGACTTAAAAGGTGGTGCCTCCGTACGAGGCTCATCATCGGGCTGGTATGCAAAAATGCAGTGCCTACAAGTCCCTATGATGAGTCTCATTTGGAGGCACTACCTTTTTAGTCGAGGAAGTTGCGGGAAACGGTTATCGGAAGGGAATCGGTATGTCGTTAAATTTTATCCTCATGTTTAGCTCCAAGCTCGCTCGTTGGACCTCCGTTTTAAAGCACCTTTAGCCTAAAAAACCCAGAACCATTTAACCTTGGCCCAAACCCACTCACCAAAACCAGCACAACACCTAGCTTACCAAGACAAAGCCCACGCCCACACCCACCTAGGCCCACACGCCCATGGCCTCTAAAATACACCCAAATTAAATTAAATATTAATTAAATAAAATATTAACTAAATAAAATATTAATTAAGTCATTTACCAAATTAAATAATACATAAAATATAATTATACCAAATTAAAATATTGTAACTTCCTAATCAAAAATATTATATATTAATTTAAAGAAAACATTAAATTAAATCATACCTAATTAAGATAAATCACAAATATTATATACCTTACTTAACCAATATCATGCCTAAACAAGATAAATCAAATATTCAACATTTCTAATTCACCAAAATTTGCCCCCCAATCAATCAAATCCTTTCCTTATTTGACACCAAATCCAATCTATTCCTTGTGAGACAAGGGGAAGCCCTAGCCCTTGTCTATATAAACAACCCAAAACCAAAGCCAAACCCCTCTCTAATCTCTCACGATTCACGCCCAAAACACTTCTCCTCTCTCACGGCCAATATACAAACAAAAGAAATAACCCTAGAGCCCCTCACTCCACGACACGCCAATTGCCACAAACCACACAACACTCAAGCCTTGAACTGCCTTCACGTGTAGCCAAAAGCCACGCACGTCCCCTTCACTCACTATCAAATAGCCAACACAAACCTAACGCCATTCAACCTCAACTGGCCCTCTGACCACGCACGCTCACTCAGCCAATTCACGCCAACCATATTCCCTTTACCCCACGTAGCAACTCTGTCTCAGCACACACTCAAATTTCACGCAGCCATCACTTACTTAATGCTCACGTCCCTCACTTACTGCCACACCTACATCCCTCACTTACTGCCACGTAAACAGCCTCACTGCATTGCCATGTTTATTGCAAATTTAACCCTAAAAAAACACCCAAAACAGTCCTTAAACAGTCCAAAAATCAGCCAACAAACTGAGACAAAAACACAGCCTAAAACAGTCCCCGAAACACCCAAAACAGTAGCCTAAATTACCAAACACAGTGACCAAAATATTGCAGCAATACGGCAGCAAAACAGTAGCTTGAGCAGCGAAACAGCGAGGTAAAACGCAAACCAGTGAACCAAAAAAGTTGATGAGCTTTAACCCTTCCGATCTCCGTGAAACGCGAGTTCGAAAGTCGACAAAAAAGGTTAGATCTTGGGGTATTTTTCACATCCGTTTTCAGTTGTATTTTTATTATTTATTGAGTTTCGTTTGCATGATTATTATGGAGTGATGCATGTTGTGGCCTTTGAATAGATAAAAAATGCATGTATTGTAAAATGATGTATGTTGTGGCCCTTGAATAAAATGAAAAGTGTGTCGCCTCCCGTGGTATATAGGATGGAAACCCGGACATAAATTTCATAGCCGATTCCGAATAGACGGTAGTATGATCTGTACTCGGGATACAACTCCACGTACCACTTGAGTAAACGGCGCATATTTCGTTTTATGTTGCTTTGATTTGTTTATTATTCGCTACTTGATTTCCGCATGTTATTTGTTTATGTAATGATGTGATCGAGCGCATGGGCTTATTAAGTTGGATTAAAGGTCCCATATTTTGAGGGGTTAAAATCCTTTACCACGATGTTTTGCCGCGCCGATTGATGTATATTCGGTTGAATGTAGATGTGTTCAATCGGGTATACGAAGCCGATATTATTGTCTTTATTTTTTATATGCATGAAGTGATCGAGCGCATGGGCTTAGTAAGTTGGATTAAAGGTCCCCTATTTTGAGGGGTTAAAACCTTTTACCACGATGCTTTACCGCGCCAATTGATGTATATTCAGTTGAATGTAAGATGTGTTCAATCGGGTATACGAAGCTGATATTATTGTCTTTATTTTTTATATGAATGATGTGATCGAGCGAATGGGCTTAGTAAGTTGGATTAAAGGTCTCCTATTCTGAGGGGTTATAATCCTTTACCACGATGCTTTGCCGCGCCGGTTGATGTATATTCGGTTGAATGTAAGATGTGTACAATCGGGTATACGAAGTCTGATGTCATTGTCTTTACTTTTTATATATTTATTGTGTTGATTGCGCATGGGCTTAGTAAGTGCGATTAAATGTCCTCTATTTTGAGAGGTTAAAATCCTTTACCACGATGTTTTGTCGTGCTTTTAGCCCGCTATTATTTATTAGATGTCATCTATTCATTCGTTCATGTATGTGTCATGTTGTTTACTGCATTTTGGAGGTCGCTGCTGTGACCCCGTTCGAACGCGTTTCAGAACGCCACACGAACGCATGTTTTCTGTCTGGTCCCGTTCGAACGCGTTATCAAACGCTATACGAACGCAAACCTTCTGTTTACCGTTCGAACGCATATACGAATTCCGCACGAACGCCCACGGTAAACAGGTCCTCCTGCATCACATCACGACATGTCTATCTTAGCATATAGTTATCTCTTTTACCTTATGCATTTGTATTACATCTTTAGTTATCTATTTCTAGTATGCGCTTAAGTGTCTTTCCTTAATATGCATGCTTATATGAAGGCTATGTGTTTGCGCTTCTGTGCCTACCAATGTGAAATTGTATGTCTTCCATATGTCAATATATCTTTATGCATGAATTCAGACATAGATTATATACAAATAGGTTGTATGCAAGCATGAAAATGTGTTATATGTAAACTTAGATATGAGCTTTGTACCTATGCATGCAAACTTAGGAGTGACTTATCCTTGGAAATATGTTGCTTAGGCTTGGTTAGATTATTGCACAAATCACTTTATTACAAGTGGCATAAGTAATGGACCAGTCCGAACCCAACGGTTTGAGGTCTTCCCTTGCGAGGGGTGAGTGCGGCCTTAAATCTTTGTCCTGATTCACACCGGGTGGCGACTCCATTATCCTCCGGTTTATTCCCCCGCGGGCTACTCCATACTCCCAACCGGGCCGCGAGCCCGGAACAGCATGCGTCGCCCCAGATCATGTGTCCCACAGTCTGGCGACTCCACTGGGGATAGAGAATCGGCCCCGAAATAATGTCTTGTAATATTATGATTTGTGCTTTAATTAACCGTGTCTACTGTGAGTTAAAATGGGTTTAATCAATGGCATATTGTTTAGGCTGGGTAATGGTTTAGTGTCTTCCTTCACTCACTACCTTTCTAGATGGAAAAGTTGTGAAGGCACCTAGATAATCATCTACTTGTAGCCTATTGTGACAGACTAATCTGGAGGACTTGTTGTTTATTCCTATCACCAAGCGATAAGAGCCTAAGAGGCTTGGGTACTTAAGAGAGCCTCGCTCCACCCTCCCTTTGGGGAATCTGCAACAAGAAATCCATTTGACAGTTAGTCACACGCTATGACTTGTTGGCACGTACTTTAGGGTATAAAAAAGGTGCACTCACTTGGTCGCTCGAACCCTTGAGTGGGGAGACCTAGTTGTGGGCAATCCTTCGTCAGCGAGAGTCTTTGTCTATACTCCCACGAACCCACGCGTAGACCGGGGTTGTATGACCTATAGCAACTATTTCCTTGTGCTTGTGGACCATCCTCATTTGGATGCAGTTGGACTTCTTGTCAGAAATGCGAACTTGTTGGGCCATTTAAGTTGGGACGAGTTCGTATCCTATGACAATTGGGCCAAAAGCTCCTGAAATGTCGATGGGTCGCTCTGTAGAAATTATTGCTTTATGACTCGATTATCTATTATATGCTTGTGTTTGGTAACGTTGTCGTTTGGATCCATTCGGACCTTTTGTCATGAGGTATGGGCTTGTTGGGCCATTTAAACTGGGACAAGAACATATCTTATGATGATTGGGCCAAAAGCTTCTAAAACGCTAATGGGCCATTATATGTTTGTGTTTAGGAACATTATCATTTGGATACGGTTGGACTTCTTGCCATGAGATGTGAACTTGTTGGGCCACTTTAACTGGGAGAAGTTCACTCATATGACAGTTAGCCCAAAAGCTTCTAAAATGATGATGGGCCGATTTGTGTGAAAATTTAATGAGTTGATATATTCCTTGTATCACATGCATCTCATTCACCTCATGCATACATGCATCTTGCTAACCCTTGTGTTCTAAAAGCCATCATAGATTCCCGTTGGGTTAGGGAAGATGGAAGACTCACTAAAAGACCGGTAAAAAGATATGAGTACATCCGATAACGAGGTATCCCGGATAGATCAGTTGGAAAATGGTTTCGCCAAGATTACCGAACAGTTGCAAGCCTTGACTACTGCAATGGCAAATATGGTTGTGCCCCGTGCTGGGGGAATATTTTGAGAATATGAGGCGCGAGGAGCCTCCAAATGGGTTGGGGGATGATATCCCCACTTTTGATGATGACATGGCAGAGTATGCAACAGGCAGAGTGATTGGGTCTCAGGTAGAATTTTAGAAGCTTCGGGATCAGGTTGAAACAGTTACCCGCAAAATGAGGGGTAAACATGAAGAGTTGTTAGATTATGAGGCAATAACCTTCGGAGAACAGCTGCCAGCTCAGTTTAAAATGCCCGACATGGCCAAGTTTAATGGGAATGGAGACCCGAGAGTCCATCTGCAGCAATATGTCTCAGTCATGAGTTCAGTGGGCCTATCACAGCGCCAAGTCCAAAAGATGTTTGGGATGTCACTCGAGGGGGCACCTGTGGTTTGGTATCATAGCCTTGATAAGAAGTTTAAGGAAGATTGGAGGGAACTAGCTGATGTTTTTCAGAAGCAGTATGTTACAGACTTAGAAATTGACTTGTCACTCCATGATTTGGAGAACACTAAGCAGAAGCCAGAGGAAAGTTTCGAAGAGTATGTGGATCACTGGAGAAGCCAGCTTTTGAAAATGCAGACTCGGCCTTCAGAGAAAAACCAAATTAAAATGATCATCAAGGGCACCAAGCCCTCTATTTATGGTAAGCTGAGGAGGATGACTTTGATAATTTCTGATTTTTGACAGTTGAGGGAAACTGTCATGGATATTAAGGAAGAAGAGGCTGAAAACAGAAAGTTTTATGGCCAGAATATAAGAACTTTTGGGGGGCCTTCTGAGACCAAGCCCGCTACCGCTAATACAAGGACTTCTAAAACCTTTGGAACCTAGGCCATTTCTGAACCCTGTGCCACCATACCTCAACCTAAACCAGTATTGTCACTTCCAACAAGAAAAAGGCCATGACACCGAAAACTGTACCCGCCTTAGGCATGAGGTCCAAAACCTCATTGACTCCCATAAAATACCCAATCCAGAAAAAGAACAACCTAACACATACATAAATCCATTGCCTAATTACCACTCAATTCCACCTAAATGATCAACTCCGGCCTACCCGAAACCTTTGTCCTCCAAAAAAGATAAGATAGCCATTCAGAAATTGGGAAATGGGGGCAGTGAGAATATCAGACTTGGAAGGGAATTAGTTCACCGAGCCGATCAATATAGACAGATTGAAGCAGTGGCTTTCCTGAGGAAAAAAAGACTGAGCAGTCACCAAGAGAATTGGCAGAAGACCTAACCCGACAGGATAGGAACATTCATGCATGCATACACGTAACACATTTTGCATCCTTTTGTGTTTGTTTTGTTTTGTGTTCACAAGTTTTTAAGAATAAAAAAGAAAGCGGCAAAGAACAAGCTAATCAGAAACGGTGAAAAGCACAGTATCAGATTCGGGTAATAATCCCAGGGTTGAGGCCCATTTGAGTTTGAGTTTTGGGTATGGCACTCTGATGGCGAGGCCCACATTAGTTTCAGTATCAGTCTTGCCAGGTATGGAAATCTGGGGGCGAGGCCCACGTCATTATCAGTAGCAGTCTTGCCGGGTATGGCAATCTGGGGGCGAGGCCCACGCCATTATCATTATCAGTCTTACCGGGTATGGCAATCTGGGGGCGAGGCCCACGTCATTATCAGTAGCTGGGGGATGAGTCCCAGGGTTGAGGCCCATATCAGTATCGATTCAGAAACAAAGCCCACAGTCGGCTCAGATCAGGGAATAAAGCCCACATTCAGTGCAATTCAGGAACAAAGCCCACAGTCAGCTCAGATCAGGGAATAAAGCCCACATTCAGTACAATTCAGGAACAAAGCCCATAGTCAGCTCAGTTCGGGGATAAAGCCCATATTCAGTACAGTTCGGGAACAAGGCCCAGGGAATAAAGCCTTCAATCAGTACAGTTCGGGAACCAGGCCCACAGTCAACATAATTCGGGAATACAGCCCAGAGGAATAAAGCTCTCTCTTAGCACAGTTCGGGAATACAGCCCAGGAGAATAAAGATCTCTCTCAGTACAGTTCGGGAATACAGCCCATGAGAATAAAGCTCTCTCTCAGCACAGTTCGGGAATACAGCCCAGGAGAATAAAGCTCTCTCTCAATACAGTTCGGGAATACAGCCCAGGAGAATAAAGCTATCTCTCAGCACGGTTCGGGAATACAGCCCAGGAGAATAAAGCTCTCTCTCAGTACAGTTCGGGAATACAGCCCAGGAGAATAAAGCTCTCTCTCAGCACGGTTCGGGAATACAGCCCAGGAGAATAAAGCTCTCTCTCAGCACAGTTCAGGAATACAGCCCAGGAGAATAAAGCTATGTCTTAACACAGCTCGGGAATAAGGCCCAAGGGAATAAAGCCATATCTCTACACAGTTCGGGAACAAAGCCTAGAGGAATAAAGCCCACTTGCAAAACAGCTCGGGAATAAAGCCCAAGAGAATAAAGCTCTCTCTCAACGCAGTTCGGGAATAAAGCCCAAAGGTCAAAGCATCTCAGGATAACAAGTAAGTTAAGCAACAGCTGGCGAGCCAGGTAAGTAGAAATGCATTGCATAACTTTGATAGGATTGTTCAAAGTCACACACTGCACAGGTCCCATCAAAGTGGGGGCGACTGTAGGCATTGCATTTTTGCATGTGAGTCCCTATAATGAGTCTCATTTGGAGGCACTACCTTTTTAGTCGAGGAAGTTGCGGGGGAAACGGTTGTCGGAAGGGAATCGGTATTTCATTAAATTTATCCGCATGTTTAGCTCCAAGCTCGCTCGTTGGACCTCCGTTTTAAAGCACCTTTAGCCTAAAAACCAAGAACCATTTAACCTTGGCCCAAACCCACTCACCAAAACCAGCACAACACATAGCTTACCAAGACAAAGCCCACGCCCACACCCAACTAGGCCCACACGCCCATGGCCTAAAAAATACACCCAAATTAAATTAAATATTAATTAAATTAAATTAACTAAATAAAATATTAATTAAGTCATTTACCAAATTAAATAAGACATAAAATATAATTATACCAAATTAAAATATTGTAACTTCCTAATGCAAAATATTATATACTAAATTAAAGAAAACATTAAATTAAATCATACCTAATTAAGATAAATCACAAATATTATATACCTTACTTAAGCAATATCATGCCTAAACAAGATAAATCAAATATTCAACCTTCCTAATTCACCAAAATTTGCCCCCCCAATCAATCAAATCCTTTCCTTGTTTGACACCAAATCCAATCTATTCCTTGTGAGACAAGGGGAAGCCCTAGCCCTTGTCTATATAAACAACCCAAAACCAAAGCCAACCCCCTCTCTAATCTCTCACGATTCACGCCCAAGACACTCCTCCTCTCTCACGTCCAATATAAAAAACAAACGAAATAACCCTAGAGCCCCTCACTCCACGACACGCCAATTGCCACAAACCACACAGCACTCAAGCCTTGAACTGCCTTCACGTGTAGCCAAAAGCCACGCACGTCCCCTTCACTCACTATCAAATAGCCAACACAAACCTAACGCCACTCAACCTCAACTGGCCCTCTAACCACGCACGCTCACTCAGCCAATTCACGCCAACCATATTCCATTTGCCCCAACACACTCAAATTTCACGCAGCCATCACTTGCTTAACGCTCACGTCCCTCACTTACTGCCACGCCTACATCCCTCACTTACTGCCACGTAAACAGCCCCACTGCATTGCCCTGTTTATCACAAGTTTAACCCTAAAAAAAACACCCAAAACAGTCCTTAAACAGTTCCAAAAATCAGCCGACAAACCGAGACAAAAACACAACCCAAAACAGTCCCCGAAACACCCAAACAGTAGCCTAAATTACCAAACACAGTGACCAAAATACGGCAGCAATACGGCATCAAAAAACAACAGAAAACGGAGTCAAAACAGTAGCTTGAGCAGAGAAACAGCGAGGTAAAACACAAACCAGTGAACAGAAAAGTTGAGGTGCTTTAACCCTTCCGATCTCCGTGAAACGCGAGTCCGAAAGTCGACAAAAAGGTTAGACCTGAGGGTATTTTTCTTATCCGTTTTCAGTTGTATTTTTATTATTTATTGAGTTTCGTTTGCATGATTATTATGGAGTGATGCATGTTGTAGCCTTTGAATAGATAAAAAATGCATGTATTGTAAAATGATGTATGTTGTGGCCCTTGAAAAAAATGAAAAGTGTGTCGCCTCTCGTGGTATATAGGATGGAAACCCGGACATAAATTTCATAGCCGATTCCGAATAGACGGTAGTATGATCTGTACTCAGGATACAACTCCACGTACCACTTGAGTAAACGGTGCATATTTCATTTTATGTTGCTTTGATTTGTTTATTATTCGCTACTTGATTTCCGCATGTTATTTGTTTATATAATGATGTGATCGAGCGCATTGGCTTAGTAAGTTGGATTAAAGATCCCCTATTTTGAGGGGTTAAAATCCTTTACCACGATGCTTTGCCGTGCCGATTGATGTATATTCGGTTGAATGTAAGATGTGTTCAATCGGGTATACGAAGCCGATATTATTGTCTTATTTTTTATATGCATGATGTGATCGAGCGCATGGGCTTAGTAAGTTGGATTAAAGGTCCCCTATTTTGAGGGGTTAAAACCCTTTACCACGATGCTTTGCCGCGCTGGTTGATGTATATTCAGTTGAATGTAAGATGTGTTCAATCCGGTATACGAAGCCGATATTATTGTCTTTATTTTTTATATGCATGATGTCATCGAGCGCATGGGCTTAGTAAGTTGGATTAAAGGTCTCCTATTATGAGGGGTTATAATCCTTTACCACGATGCTTTGCCGCGCCGGTTGATGTATATTCGGTAGAATGTAAGATGTGTTCAATCAAGTATACGAAGTCTGATATCATTGTCTTTACTTTTTATATATGTATTGTGTTGATTGCGCATGGGCTTAGTAAGTGCGATTAAAGGTCTTCTATTTTGAGAGGTTAAAATCCTTTACCACGATGCTTTGCCGCACTTTTAGCCCGCTATTATTTATTAGATGTCATCTATTCATTCGTTCATGTATGTGTCATGTTGTTTACTGTATTTTGGAGGTCGCTGTTGTGACCCCGTTCGAACGCGTTTCAGAACGCCACACGAACGCATGTTTTCTGTGTAGTCCCGTTCGAACGCATTATCAAACGCTATACAACGTGAACCTTCTGTTTACCGTTCGAACGCGTATACGAACGCCGCACGAACGCCCACGGTAAACAGGTCCTCCTGCATCACATCACGACATGTCTATCTTAGCATATAGTTATCTCTTTTTACCTTATGCATTTGTATTACCTCTTTAGTTATCTATTTCTATTGCGCTTAAGTGTCTTTCCTTAATATGCATGCTTATATGAAGGCTATGTGTTTGCGCTTCTGTGCCTACCAATGTGAAATTGTATGTCTTCCGTATGTCAATTTATCTTTATGCATGAATTCAGACATAGATTATATACAAATAGGTTGTATGCAAGCATGAAAATGTGTTATATGTAAACTTAGATATGAGCTTTGTACCTATGCATGCAAACTTAGGAGTGATTTATCCTTGGAAATATGTTGCTTAGGCTTGGTTAGATTATTGCACAAATCACTTTATACAAATGGCATAAGTAAGGGACCATTCCGAACCCAACGGTTTGAGGTCTTCCCTTGCGAGGGGTGAGTGCGGCCTTAAATCTTTGTCCCGGTTCACACCGGGTGGTGACTCCATTATCCTCCGGTTTAGTCCCCCGCGGGCTACTCCGTACTCCCAACCAGGCCGCGAGCCCGGAACAGCATGTGTCGCCCTATATCCTGTGTCCCACAATGGGATATTATCGTGTGCAAGGTACCGAGTGAATATAATGTAGCAGACTCGCTGACAAAGGCCATACCTCCGAAGTTGTTTGATAAACACGTGGAGTCGATGAGTATTAGATACAATCGATATTGGCACTAGAGCAAGTGGGAGATTTTGTTCGGGTTAGTGCTCAGAGCGCCAATTCCCATTTGTATTTCCTTGAAAATACTTTTGTAAAACGTTTTATTATGAATAAAATGAACAGTTTCTATAATATAATATATCTTCTTCTATTGTAAAGACGTAATTGACCTTAGAATGATTAGTCATGATACTGTTGCAAAAGCGTCGCAACTGACATTGAGTTGTATCATGACATTGTCATTCTTAGACTGTTCCTGGTCAAGGTTTACACTACTTGGTCAGTAAAGTAACCCGTTGAGACCGGTACATGTCGTATACTGGAATATATGATTCCAATGGTTTCTCAATGAACCATGAGTCTTGGAGACTCGTATAGATGTGTAGGTGTTTATAGCGGATAAACACTGAAAGACTCACTGAAGATTCTTAATGGATGATACATCAACGTCAATAATAATCTTCTCGGGTTGTGTAGCATTTGTGATTCTTCGACTTGAGATACCACTGTAGGCACATGAGACATCTTCCACACTTAGATGGCAGTCACGTCACCGATCTATTTAGATCAGGCCTCAGCCTGTTCGTTGGGTGTGGATAGATCCTCAGGATGTCCTATGTGTGTCGAGATAGGATCTGGCAGTTCCGTGTACAGAGCATAGGTAGTCCATATATGATTAGAAATCAGATAAAAACCATGGGCCCGTGCTACACTTTAGAAATCAGTTCGAAGTGTTCTATTTTTGAGATTGCTAATAGAGGCGTAGATGGGATAGTCCCTATAGAGATTTGACGTTTACATCTATATCTCTGGGATATATCCAGATACCTGTGACAGAGGAATTATACATTTGCCATGACCTCGACCTGTATGATTCATCGAGTTTATCTGTGGTCGTCATAATTTATGGGTGAGTAAATTATGGACACGAAATTGGATTTCATGACGGATATGTCTGAATCTAGAGAGTCTCACTAATAAAATATACTCGTAGAACACTAGAGCAATACTTATAAATAATACTGATTATTTATAAGTCGTTTAAAGGTTAAACGTAAAATACATGTGAAGGGACCTAATAGTCATTTCCTAATTTTGTGTATTTGCATTTAATGTTAGATTTTATCAAATACACATTAATTAATTGTAAATATAGATATTTGACTAATATCATAAATATATATGTATTTGATATTAATTTAAATATAATATATATATTTAATATATTTGTATTTAAATAATTATTTAATTATTTAATTGTTAAATAATTAAATTAATTAAAAATATAAATATCTTAAGTTTTGATATTTTATTAAATGACTTAAGTTGTAATTGTTGACTTGTTTGAATTATTCATTAAAGATGTAATGATCATTTTATCAAGTTGACAAAGCAAATATTAAATGAAACAAAAATCAAAATATCTAGATATTATACTTCACAAAATTCGGCCAAGCTAATAGTGTGAGGTATATATTATTTTGTTTCATTTTAGGGTTTGATAAGTTCAATATACACAAAATAAACATAAAAGAAGTTGAGAGAAAAGGCTTGAAGGCTAAAGGGAAAACCTTGAAAAACCTTGTTTTTGTAAGTATTTCTTTAAGGTCTTAATATGAAAATAGTTTCTAACATTCTTGGAATCATTTTGTGTTGCTTTGATGTTCTTTATTCACCTATAGTTTGTGTTTATTTGGTTGTGAACTTGAATGAAAGATCTATGCATGTAAGTAAGCTTGAAATGGTTTCAAAGGCTTACTTTTGATTCTTTGGAAATCAAGTTGCCATTCTAGAGTTGTTGAGCCACTTCTTGGTGACCTAGAATTGTTCTAGAGTTATTTTAAAGTGGTGAGGCTTGTTTGGTGAAGTAAAGAATGGATTAAAGTGTTGGATTTTAAGGATTTGGTAAAATTGGTCAATTTGATGAAATTGAAAAATTAGGGTTCATAACCCATTCCAAAATTGGGGATTTTCATATATATGATGTATTATTGAGTTTATATGATGCATGTAAATATTTGGGTTGATTGGATTTGATCTTGGCATGTTTAGAACACAAAAGGACCAAATTGCAAAAAACCGAAAGTGGGGGGGTGCTCTCGGCAATTTCAAAAAAATTGGGGATTTGTGTGCAATCTGATTTTGATGTATTGGATATGTTGAAAAATATTTTAGAAAAGATTTAGAATCATCCAAAATTATATTTGACAATTTTTGGACTAAAATGATCAATTTGCAACGTTATGGGGCAATTCGGTAATTACTAAGAAATTTGATCTCTTGTGTAATTTTTCAGAATTTGATAATTGGATAATTAAATAAATAAGTTTATTTGATTGATCCGAGAAAAATTTGAAATCGAAAATTTGATAATTGCGTTACCAGATTTTCGCCATATAACCCCTACAAAATGGTATCAGAGCGAGTCTTATTCTGGACAACCTAATTTGATTATGCCTTTTAAATTCAATGTTTAATTTAATATTTGCTTGTTACCTGCATTTATTTATTTAATTAGATTAAATAAAGTAGAAAGCATCTTTTGCGGAAAATCCCTAATTAATAAGGTTTTAATGTGAATTATGTATTTGATGCCTATTACATGGTCCGTCTTGTAAATACGGTTTATGAATATTTTTCCGTGACTACATCCGAGACCGTGCCTCTGCTATGAGGGTGTAGCCGATAGAAATTTATTTATGCCGGATGTATATTAGATACTAGATAAATTCAAGCGAAAGCGGAATCCTGAACGTGCCCAAGCTATCAGGGTTACGCAAGTAGCTTGAGTTTATCATTGACGGGTCAAAATGGTATACTCCATGCCCAAATCGTCTAGAGCTTCCTGGCGATGATATCCACCGCGCTCCCAGGATCTACTAATATCCTATCTACCTCGGTCTCGCCGATATTGGCTCTAAATATTAACGCGTCATCATGGGGGTAGATGACCCATTGGGCATCCTCCTCAGTGAATATTATGGGCACTGGTCTAGCCTTTTGGATCCTCAGGGCCCTTTCTGTCGTCAGAACCTATGAGCCTCTAATCAAACAATAGTTCTTTCTTGCACGATTTGAATCCCCGACAAATGTCTTCCCTCTCGCTATTGTGAACATGACATGATCCAAGGGACAACATTTGACTTGAATGCGGTCACCCAAGGAACATTAGAGCCTTTGCAATTTCCAACAGGCCCAATCACACGGCAAAGAGCTAAGAAGATCACAGACGCAATAGCTGGGCTTGAGTTTGCATATAATAGATGCATTCATCCTTCTAGTTTTTACTTGCCTTATGAGATTGATTATGATTCTAATTCTTTAACTCATATGGATTTATTATCTTTAATTGTTATTAAGCTTGGGAGTATGAATGATAAGGGAAAGGCAGAGTTGGTGAGAATAATAGGTTTCCAACGCATTGTGTTTGACCCCGGCATTTGGGTGTGGCTTTATTTGCAAGAGGAAAAGATACAAGCATAACGAAGATCCAAGTTGCACCAAGAGGGGATGGTCTATTTCAAGTCTTGGAATGGATTAACGACAATGCATATAAGTTGGATTTGCAAGGTAAGTACAACGTATCTACTACTTTTAATGTTTCTGACTTAACTCATTTTGATGCAGGTTCAGATTCGAGGTCGAATCCTTTTCAACAAGGAGGGAATGACACGAGTCCAACCACACCAGAGACATTACAGGATGCAACTAACAACTTGGAGGAACCCATGCAGTTGCCAACAGGTCCAATCACACGCCAAAGAGCAAAGAAGATTAGAGAGGCCTTTGCGGGACTAGCTCAAAGCTATGTGACAGTTGCAGCAACCAAGTCAAGTGCACACCAGAGACATATATGGGCATAACTAGATAGGTCCCCAAGCTATTTCATTTGACCCAGATCAGCTCAGACTGAAGCATAGCAGAGCAGCTTCAGCACCAGCACCATTTTTGACCCGATTTGACCTATTTTGGGACTATGTTGAATTCGGCCAAATGGGGGCATTTTTGTCATTTGTGCTCGACATTTTGACTTTATTTATGATGTAATTAAGCTATTTGACCAGGTCATTAGGGTTAATTATGCTTAGAACCTTGCTTATTGAGTAAGCACGTCAATTTACTATTTGATGTAAGCACCTCAAATTAGCTTAAGTTAGATTAGTTTCTAATCATTGTTTTAAGCTACTTTAGGTGGGAAAAGACTTTTGGGGACATGCTTGAGTGAAAGCTTTGGGTAGTTTTTAGGTCTTTTGGTAATTTCACTTTAGGGACATTTTTGTCCATTCACACCTTTAGGGTTTCTCTTTGTAACCTATTTTAACTTTGTTTTCTTCTTCTTTGGAATAACATACACGAAATTTTGAGAAACTTTCAAGCTTTTAAGCTTTGGCTATGGCTAAATTTCTTGTGAGGGAGGGATTCCCCTTTTCAAGTTCAAATTGACTTATCTAAGCTTGGCAACTTAGTGGCTGTAGGACACAGAAATTGGCGACGCTGTTCTAGGCTCGCGGCCTAGTCGGGAGTACGGAGTAGCCCACGGAGGAACTAAACCAGAGAAATAACATGGAGTCGCCACCTAGTGTGAACTGGGAAAATGATTAAGGCCGCACTCACCCCTCGCAAGGGAAGACCTCAAACCGTTGGGTTCGAAATGGTCCCTTACTTATGCCACTTGTAATGAATGGATTGGTGCAATAATCTAACCAAGTCTACGCAACAATAACCTACATCTAAGTTTGCATATAACCTATATCTAAGTTTGAATATAACATATATCTAAGTTTGCATGCATAAAAGTAAGTCGAAATAGCGGCAAGCACACAATCTCATGCATACATTAAATCGCTAAGCATGGCAATGTAAATAAATAATAATGTAAACATAAATGTAGAAGATGCATAATCAAGTTCCTAATGCGAAATAAATAACTAAATCATGCTTGGAAATAATCAACTAATCATCTATAAAAAATAACATACTAAACAACCTAATCATGCATAAAAGTAACATATTATTTCTAACAAACAACAAATAAAACATAAGATCGGATGACACGAAATATGTGCGTCCCTCAAGCGGTATGTGGCATTGTATCCCGAGTGCAGACCGCACTACCGTCTATTTGGATTCGGCTATGGAATTTACGTCCGGGTTTCCATCCGATATACCGCAAGAGATAACACATATTTCATTCATCCCATGTCCACAACATACATAAACCAACAATACGCATGCTGAGAAGTAGTAATAAATAATAAAAAAATGAATGGGAATAAATAAAAGGGTGCCCTCGGGTCTAACCTCTTAAGTCGTCTCTTAGAAGTGCGTTACTCGGCCGTCAGAAGGGTTAACGCTCCGCAACTCCTCCAGTTCACTGGTTCAATGTTTTCCTTCGTTGCCTCGCTGTTTTGGGCTGTTGTTTGCTCAATGTTTTTTGCGGTATTTGGGCTATGTTTCAGGGCAGAATTTTGGCGGTAAATGGGCAGATTTTAGGGACTATTTTCGGTGGTCAAGACAGTGTGGTTTCAGGGTGCAGTTCATGGGTTTTTTTCGGTAGTTTCAGGGTGCAGTTCAGGGGTGTTTTTCGACAGTTTAGGTGCATGTTAGGGGCTGGTTTGTGACAATTTCAGGGTGCAATCCATGGCTGTATTGGTTGCTGTTTGGCGTGGCTTTAGGGCTACTGGATGGGTGTTATTTTTACGGCAATAGAGGGCTTTATGCTTGCTGTTTGTGGTTACGTGAGTGGGCTGTTGAAGTCTGTCTGTGCGTGAGTTTGGTTAGTGTACTGGGTTGTGTGTACGTGAGTGAATGGCAGTGTGTGCGTGAGTGAATGGAAGGCTTGCTGGATGCGTATTATTTGGTTAATGAGCAATGGAGGACTGGGTGTTATTGCGTGAAGGGTTTGCTTTGTGGCCGTGAAGAATGTGAGGGTTGTGCTACTTTGAGGGACGTGAGGGAGGCTTTAGGCGTGAAGGTTAATTTGTGGTCAATGGGCAGTTTACTTGTGAATGTGTGTTGAGGGCTGCTAGGGTTTATGAGGGTAGTTCGTAAGTGGTCTATGTGAATATTGGTTGAGAGAGAGAGAGGCGTGAAGATGGAATAAAGGAGAAGGGTGCCCTCAGGTCTTACCTTTTAAGTCGCTTCTCGGGAGTGCGTTGGGACGTCGCCTGAAAGGTTAATGCTCAGTAACTTTTCAGGTTCACTGGTTCGATATTTTCCCTCGCTGTTCCACTGTTTTGTCTCGATTTCTTCACTATTTTGGAACGACTTTGCTGTTTTTTTCTCTGGACTGTTTTAGGGTTATTAGCTTTGGGTGTGATTTAGGGACTGTTTTGGGTTATTTTTGGGACTATTTTCAGGGCTGGTTATTCGGTCATGGGGGCTAATTTGGGCCTGATTTTAGGGTATTTGTTTCGACAGTTGGCTATGGGTGTTTAGCGTGCAGTACTTGAATAAAAAGGAAGAGATGAGGACGTGAGTATTAGTGAGGGCAGTGCGTGACCTGTGTGTGAATTGGTGAGGGCTGTGATGAGTGGACTGTGTGTGCGTGAGGTTGTGTGTTGAGTGAGTGTGTGCGTGAGGCTGTGTGTTGAGTGAGTGTGTGCGTGAGGTTGTGTGATGCGTTGAATTGGTGAATGGCTGCTGAGTGAGTGAAGTCGTGGCTTGTGATTGTTTAATGGGCTGTTGAAGGGCTTTTGTGGCCGATGTGGGAGAGAGTGTGAAGGGGGGCAGGTTGAATGTATTAAGGGACGTGAGTGTTAGGTCAGTGGGGTCTGTTATTTGTGTGAACTTGGTCGGTGTGATGGAGAAGTTAGAGAGGGTGGCCGTGAGATGAGGTAGTCTGCATGAGGGTTTATTGTTTTGTAAGGGACGTGAGGGTTTATTATCTTTGTTGAGTGTGTTGTGTAAGGGAGGGCTGTCGTGAAGAAGATTGAAGGGAGAGAGAGAGGCTGTTAGGGTTTCTTGCAGAGAGGAGAGATGGGAGAAGCGAGAGCTTTGGAGAGTTTGGCGTGAATGTGCTAGGGGTTTTCAAGGTTGGGTTTATGCTTCTTTTTATAGGCAAGGGTTGAGGTTTACCTTATACGGGTAGGAAAACCAAGAATGTGTAATTATGGGGGAATATTTAATTTGCGTGTCATAGGAAATGAACTCCTTAATTAGGAAGGGGATTATTTTTGTTTAGGAAAGAGATTTAATTTAATTAGGAATGTGATTTATGGGATTTGATTTGATTTTATTAATTTGGGAAGGTGATTTGGTTTGATTTTAACGTGTTTAATATGTGAATTTATTATTTTGGATGTGTTTTAATGGGTTTGGGCGTGAATGTTGGTGTTATGGGATTTGATTTGATTTTATTATTTTGGATGTGTTTTAATGGGCTTGGGCGTGTGGTTGGTGTTTTGGTGGGCTTGGTGTGGATTGCGAGGGTTTTGGGCCAAATATGTGTGGCTTGCGAGGATTTTGGGTCAATGATAAGTTTTAAAACAGAGGCCCAACGAACGAACCCACAGCTAAGCAAACGAATTAAGTCCAACAAGACATTGATTTCTGAATTTCCCTTCCGACATCCGTTTCTCGCGACTTCTGTGACTTAAATAGGTAGTGCCTCTATATGAGACTCATCATCAGGACTTATATGCAAAAATACAGTGCCTACAGTGGCGTCTCCATTGCTAGCAAAATACAATTTGATTTCATGCTTGTGGTTATCATGGACGTGAGTTTCATGGTGGTTAGGGGCTGATCTTGGTTGGTTTTTGTTCCTACAAAATCAGTATTCAAAGTTCTTGGGGTTTTGAGAAAGATGCTTGGGGGTTTACTTGTTTTCCAACCCAAGTGAGTTCTTGTAATTTGGTATCATGAGCTAAGGGTTCCAAGGTCTTATTTTCCTATCTTTATGTGTTGTTTGATTGTGTTTTCATCTTTGTTCTTTGTTGATTTAGTTTCGGCATCAAGTTTTACTTCCACCTTGATTCGACCATTGTAGGATCTTGTTGTTTCTTGCTGATTCTTGTTGATTTGTGATCAAAATATCATGAATAACATTCTGCCTTGAGTGTTTTTTTTTATTGATCATGAGTATTTCATTGAGTTAAGCTTTCTCTACTTAGGTCAAAATTGGGACTTTTGTGTTCTTTGCATGAATCAAATGTTTAGTTGTTAATTGTAAGTTACTAGGACGTGTTTAACATTGTTATTAAGCTATTAGTGTCAAAAATCCAAAAAAAAAAAAAAGAATCATATCAGATTCGACCTAGTGAGATTTATTGATATATCTTGTCTTGCTATTGTTGAATACATGCAATTAGTGTTGTTTCCATAGGTATTATTCATATCAACTTTATAAAAAATCAGAATTGACATCATTCATCTTGGTATTTACGTGAGCTTACTTGTTTGCATTCTTGTGAAGTTAGCACAATCTTGTGAGTTTGAGTGAAAAGAAAGAAAGATTGAGTGCATTATTGATGAATGTGAATGTGTAATTGATGAAACAAATCTGAATACACCAAATTTGGTGATTGGAGTGAGTTGTATCATTGTTATCTTGCTGATTTGTGTTGTTAATGTTGAAGAATCAAGTGAAACAAGGTTGAGTGCAACAAATTTGCACTAAATTCGTGTGTATCCAAGCAAGTATCACTTGCCACCTCTTGAAATATTGTTATTATAAGTAAAGAGGCAATAAATTCATCATTAGCTTGACATGGGGACTTGTGTGTAATCATTTGTTTTAAGGTGCTTGAAGAGGCAAGTAGCTGCATCACTTAGTTGCTTGCATAAACTATTTACTTGGCTTGTAATTTGACTTGGCTGAATTTGAAATTGAGTTAGTTACATTGTAACTAGATCATTTATACTCATTTGCAAGTTTAAAGGTAGATATTACCACATTGTCGAATTGATTATATGAGTTACATTGTCATTTGAGTTGTATTTATATGTATTAAAGATATAACTTGAAAATTACCGAATGTGGTAATCTTGTTATTTGCATTGTATTTCATTTGCTTTGTATACACTTTGAGAGTGAGAGACAAAATAAAAGAGGAAAAAAAAAAGTTAAAAAAAAGAGGAAAAAAAAGAAAAGAAAAGAGTGAGACAAAAACAATAGCGAGTGATCACAAGATTGGCTAAACCTAAAGATTTAGTAAGAGATTTCCTAAGAAATCGAAGTTGATAGGGTTATCAGGAGAGTAAAGATGTGAAGGGTTCAAGGAACTGAGATAAAAAAGAAATCTATGTAGCGGAGTAAGTTTCTTAAAGAGAAATAACAAGAGGGATTATAGTAGGACTCTAAGAAAAAGTAACGCCTTAAGGTAGTTAAACAACAGAGACTGACAGGAAAAAAGTATTTAGGCAGTATGAGGGAGCTTCTAGAAATCATGATTTTAGAAAAAGTTTACAATAAAGGTAGTATTTGCTAACTTTTCTATGGTTAAACCATATGAATTAACAAGAAAGGAATATAGAGACCACATGGTAGAGTATTTTAGAGGGTATGACTCTAAAGAAGGCTTATAATAAAAGGTAGTATAATCGATAGTCAGCAAGCAAGTCAATAGTGAAGTTGAAACACGAGACAATTCAGATAGTATCTAGTAAAATCATCTTAGTGGGGAAACTGAAACTAGTAAACATGAGACTCTCATGCTTATAGATGAGTAAGACGTGCAAATATAGTATGGGTAGTTAGTAAGGTCGGCACAACTCCAAGGGTTTCGCGATCAAGCCCTACCCTACCAACCCTTGATAGAAAACAGCAACAAATATGGATCTCGGTAGTTACCTTAAAGATATTCCCAGAAACATATGGACATGCAGAAAAAGTAGGACAGAAACATAAAATCTTTTGATATAGTACAAAAAACGGAGTGGAAAGGGAAAAAGGTGCTAAGTAAAAGATTTAGAAGAAAGATGGTCTATACGAGACGATTAAGTGACAGGGTATTAGTCAAGCAATAACGGAATTGCCAAATGATCATGATAGACATGGCTAGAGATATGTAAAAGATGATACCCTTTGGACCAGGAAACAGAGACATAGACTGCAGAAGTCTCAGGTATAGAATAAAGCAGAAAAGAAGATAGAAGACAAGTAAAATATTTGGAGATAGGACTGTCCTAGTAAAAAGGCAATGGAAAAGATATTAAATAGATGATGACAAAGGTACACAAATACATAAATAAACTTTACATAGTTAAGTTTAGTAGTACTACAGAATAACAAGCTTTATAAACGTCGAAATAAGATTGGAAATGAAAGGAAGATAGCAAGTGTAACTTATAAATTCTCATGCTATGCAATAAGAGAAAATATGGCTAGGAATGAAATTATGGAGGAACAACATACAGATGCACAAAGAAACTAAGACGAGACTATATGAATAACTGAAGAAAGAAATTTTAAGTACAAGAAGGTTAAGGGAACGAGGCAGTTCCAATGAAGGATAATCGGATTTATATTAGCAACGAATATAAAGATGAAGATAGCAGAACCTAGAGGTTGAAGCCCTTAAGTAATTGAAAGTTAGCAATAAGGAAATAAACAGTTAAGTAGTCAAACTAAGAGAATAAATGCCTAGCTCAAACTGAGCAAGTAGAACTGTAAATATATTGGGACAATCATTTTTATTAGCAACAAGGATTATCTTTGTATATTTTTGTTCCAAAGTTATAGTGGGACATGATGAAACCTAACACTAAGAGACAAAATCACCCTTTAACATGGAAAGGCGTTTGATAAGAAGAAATTAAGGATACACTCAGTAAGACCATTAAGGAAGTTATACTATAAAAATGAAGTGAGGAACTTGAGGTATACTTAAGACCAAGGAAAGCAAAAGGGTATTAACTATCGTACAAAGTATAATAGTGAAATGATAATTGCAAGGAATCGTAGAAGCCAAGCGATATCTAAGATTAGTAATAACCTAGCAAGAGAGAAAAGAATGAAAATAAATGATTAATATAGAACAGCCGTGGATACGCCCATATTAGCATGAATGCAACAAGATCATTTGGGATTCTAGAAGTTAAATATACTTTCGTGAAGACAAATACAGAATGATAGTTATCCAAGAAGTCTTAAAGAAATACTACGCCTTAAAGAAAATAAAGAAATGGGTAAAAGATAATCATAGAGTGTCATATAGAAATAAGTAACCCACTTGGACACCAGTTCGAAAAGAATAAGGGTTCAGACCTTAAGAGGTGAAATTGCATCTTGTTAGGACATCATCGAGGGGAAGAATAAAAAAATGTATAATTTTTATGGATGATAAATTATGTGAAGGAATACATCTCTGTAGAGATAGTGTGTAGATTATATGAACTATGTTTCTATAAGAGAATGGAGGGTTCCAAAGAGAACTTCAAAGGATTAAGCTTTCAGCTATGTAAACCGAATAGGGTATATCAAGACAAGAAATTCCCAGAGGTTGTAGTACCAAGTTCAGCATTAGAAAGGATTCGAGGACGAATCCTATTTAAGGGGGAGAATTTATAACGACCAAGAATCTCAACTATTGTTACAATATGGGACGAGCGTCACATAATTTAAATTATGTTTAGACATATATAGCCTCATGAAATGGCTTTGGGAACAATCGGAAAATTCTTCGAGATTCAGATACTAGATGGTACGATGTCAACTCCACACAGTCCATGGTATTTAAGCCGTAAATTTCTCATATGAACTCTAATTTTTATGAATTCATATCGTTAGAAATCTAAGATCGAGATCTACGACTTCCACGTTGAATATTTTTCCAAATTATAACTAGAAAAAGGTTCAAAATACAGATAAAAAATCTGAATGAATAGTATTCGTGGACCCATCTAGAAAACTCTCAAACTATCTCAAGAATTCTAATTTTTCTCATTTAAAAAAGTTTATAAATTATTCAATAGCCCCACTATAAATAAGGGACACTATTCATTAATCCCTAATTTTGAAGAAGAATAATAATAATAATAATAAGGAATAGGGAAAGAAAAGGGAGACCAACTAAAATCTTTCTATAACAAGCTAAGAATGGGGATAACAACTTACAAAGCTTGGAAGTTGAAGGAGAATCAAGAAAGATAAGGTAAAAAATCTTGACCAAAATTTTAAGTTAAGGAATTTTGATAAAATAATGTTATGGTATTTTTATTGGCATACTAGTAATTGCATTGAGTTAGATAATAAACTAAGAAATTGGTTTTATTTAAGGATGTTCAAGAATTAAGAAATCTTAAGTAATGAATTTAAGTTGAGATTTATGAGCTAAAGGATGTTAAGGTAATGGTATTTGGAGTATGAAGAATGAATGAGGTATTTTAAGGAGCTGGTTGCGCAAAAATGTTAGTGTGGAAGTGTGGGAAGTGTATTTGGAGCAAGTTAGACATGGAAGAGTTTATTTTAGGCCCTGAAACTGGCCTAGCGTCGCGACGCCATGAACCTAATGTCGTGACGCGTTCTGGAAAATTTGCCTCAACTCGATTCTGTGTCGTGAGTATCACGACGCCCATAGATTCGTGTCGTGATGCGACCAAAAGCAGCTTTCTGCCTCGGCCTGCTCGAGTGCACGTCGCGATGTGTAAATCTTGGCGTCGCGACACGTGGCTATTTTCCAGGATAATTTTTTTTACCAATTCAGTTTCGACTCAGGATATTAGAGACCACCCGAAGGACTTTTTATCATCTTATTTACATGTAAATTACCATGACACAAATGAAAAACCCCATGTAGCGATGATTGCTTCAAAGTATATTATACGATATGTATTCTAATTAAGTTGCCCATTAAAGGTTAATGCAGGAATTACAAATTCCTTCGGCGAAGTGAAGTTATGCTAGCAGGACTCCAAATCTGTGAGTGGACACTAATTTCTTAAGTTGATTTTACATTATGATTGTTTTAAATATCTTACTTACTTTTTCATTTTAGGGCCGTTAGTCAAGTTCACTTTCAATAATATTTTGATTGAGAATGTATTGAGAAATAATTTAGAAAATAGATGTTTTCAAAGTATGACTTTATATTTTTGAGGCATGGGGAAAAAACTACCTCAGTATGTAACTTGACACAGAGATCGTGTGTACACGCAGTTCAGGACTAGGGATGACAGATGTCCCTAGATCCTAGATTCAGAGCCTGGATGGTAGCATAGATCCTTACCCTCGGTTCTAGTTCAGTGGGTTGGGGGACGGCGATACGTAACGTCCCAAGACCACTAGTTTCAGAGATATGTAGTGGGATGCTTTGGGGGACGGTGATTCGTAATGCCCCAATGTCATGGATTTGCACTCCTGACTCTAGTTAGACGTATAGGTGTTGGACAATTATGACCCATAGCATCACTATTTGTAAAAGAAATGGTATTTTTGTAAAAATTAACTATGTGACAAGGAAATTGCTCTATTATCATTTTGTAATTAGATTACTTGGATAAATAAATGATACAAGTCCATATGATTATTACCGGATTAATAAGATATGAGACAATATTAATCCACGAAAGGTTTAATCATTAAATATCCCTAGTCGTAGTATTATCGAGACTAGACATCGATAATACGGAATGGGCTAGTATTACACTTGCGCGCGTTATGGAAGCTTAACGGTATAGTTCTCATATATTTAAGTATTGGATACTTATGTAAGTGTGATATGAGGTTCTGTTAGCCGTTGGACCAGGAACAGTTTCGCTCTGGATAGACCCCTCGGAATCCCATTGGTAGTATGACTATGTGTTTATGGGAATCTGCATTAGGGTAGGTGTATGTGGTCTTAACCTAAGACTTGCATCGCTAATACTTATGGCAATCAGTACGCTTTGGTTTTGGTCGTCCGGGGCTTTAATAGGTTCTGTGTACGCCTCTTCTGATTTTATTGAGAATCATAGTGTATTGGATGTGATATCAAGATGGAAGTATGACTAGGTCATGATTATCCGATTACATATACTAGTTGCTAGTGATCCGATTTATGCTTCGTACGAGGCAGACACAATTCCAGCCCTAAGCCTAGCATGTGACATCCGATACTAGATCATAATACGCAATACATTGTATACTACGCCTGATATAGATTATATATATTCCATGTTGAATATATTTTTGGAGAATTGGGTAGGCACGGTGCTTTGCTAGAAGCCAACCATGTCTGTAAATC
The DNA here is from genome assembly GCA_019454045.1 of Zanthoxylum bungeanum. NCBI lineage: Eukaryota > Viridiplantae > Streptophyta > Magnoliopsida > Sapindales > Rutaceae > Zanthoxylum > Zanthoxylum bungeanum. The sequence continues at coordinate 55,341 of SKCR01031415.1, read as the reverse complement.
AGTGAGAACGTGGTACGCGGTACGCACGTGTCGGATAGTCCGACAACCGTATTTACTGCCAACATATCCATGGATCTCTTGGGTCGCTTCCAAGAGATTCACCGATGACATTTGACTCGAACAGAATTAATCTGGGATTAATTATGAGAGAGAAAATTAATCTGGGATTAATTACGGCAAGAATTAATCTGGGATTAATTATCAAAGAGAACATTAATCTGGGATTAATTGCCTCAATAATTAATCTAGGATTCATTCTACTAGAAGAGAACGCTATTAATTTGGAATTAATCGCCAAATAAATTTAATAGTTAAATTGGATTTTTCTATTTAATTTATTTATTTGGGTTTAAATAATATATCGGATATATTAATTGAAATTGGATTTCAATACGGAATAAAAATTGGATTTTAATTCAAGCGAACGAATTAATTTGGAATTAATTCATAAGCGACTTTCGTAATAATTTTGCGAGGTATTATTATTTAATTAAATTGGATTTAATTACGTCATGACGGAAATTCGTTTAGTCGGATTAAACGAACCGAGCCCAAAGTGTGTTGTGTAAGCCAACTAGATTTGGAATTAAATGGGTGAGACCCATGACTTACATCACTAGTCACTATTGGTGATGGAAGTAGTTGGCAATTTAAAAGGCAACTTTAACACACAATAAACACGTGTTTTTAAATATAAAAAAAAAAACACACAATTTTTGGAAGGTTTGGAACTATTCATCTTCTCTCTTTTCTTACACAAAACCGTGACTTCCTCTCTCCCAAAAAAGGCAAATTTGTTGCAAAATTTCAGCAAGCTAGCACTTGGGAGTCTCTTGAAGGTGATAGGGAAACTCACCCATAAGTTTGGAACAACAAAGAAAACTTGGAGCTTCTACATCCATGGAGATTTTTGAAAATTTCAAAGCCGATCAATGTGAGTATCCGCAACCCTTTGATTTATTCACACATAAATCATTCTTAGAGATCCTGGCATGTCTAGGACACATAAAAATGGTATCAAGAGCCATCCTAAGCTTGATTTGAATTCTAGGGTTCGTGACTTTAATTTGGGATTTTTTACTTGGAGGTTGATTTACCTAAATTATTTGTGTGGTTGTGTTTGGATGATGATGAATTGGATTTATGCATCTTAGGATTTGAGAAAAAATTAATTGGATCAAAAATCCCCAATTCCTTTGACATGGCCGAATGTACCATAGTATGTGCTCATGGTGATTTTTTGAAAATTAGCAATTGGATGTTGGTGTTGGCATGAAATGTATGTTAATTATTGATTTAATTAGATTGAAATCAAATTGCATGATAATTTCTTTGCCATTGTCGTGAGCCTAAGCATAAATTGATTTTGCTTCCATTTGTGTTGGACATGAATTGGAATTAATGAGCATGATTAATTGGATTAATTTGTGTTTTGGAAACATTAGATTAGTTGATTAATTAGGTTAATTATACTTGAATTGGATTAATATGTAATTTGGAATAATGTATAATTTAATTTGTTATATTTGGGATAATGGGCTTGATTGGCCAAGTTTGGTTTTGGACAATTGGTTGGATCCAATTGGGCCTAAAACCATTACCATAAAGTCCAAATATGACTAATTGGGCCTTTAAAAATTTAATTGGGCCTAATGGGCCTAATTGATTTTTGGCATAAGGTGATTCCTATTTGGGCCTTGGCATTTTGGGTTTGATCCATAATGGCCAAAGCCCACACCTAAAGAATTAATTGAATGCCCATTGGACTTTAATTGAATAGTATTGGATACTAATTGGGCCTTTGAGACCCATTAAGATTAGATTTGGAATCCAAGTCTAAAAGGCACCATTAAAAGTGTAATTATTTAATTTGGAATTAAAATGAATTAGTATTGGATAAAATTTAAATTGGATTTAAAATTATAGTTCGATATAATTCAAGAATACGTACTTTGAGTATTTATTCTTAAACGAGTTGGACTTGCGCAAATCAAATTGTTGTTTGAACATTGGATGGTCATTAATTCAAAGATTAATTAATTGGATTAGATTGATTGAATAACGTGATTTGTGTGAATACTTGGATATATTTGTATGAATAATGTATATCAGATGGATATTAGATGGGTGGGGGTAATTTTGGAAATTGTTGTAATAAATTTAGAATTTATTAAATTGGACCTGCGTGTCCAACCTATTATTTCTATTCTCTTTGTATTTCTCTTATCACCAATTCCCCTTAATGCAAATGAGGTTTCTTTAAAGTGTTATGTAATTGGGTAGAAGTATGTAAAGTGCTAGCGGGAGAGAGGAAAGAGAGAGATTTGTTCTAAGAACAAATTGTTATATATTCATCCGCATATCATTATTAATTTATTCGCGCCTTATTATGCTTTTAGAATGCATGCTTAAGGGTGTATGATGAGACCTAATCAAAGATAATAAATTGGTTTCCAATTCACGCGAAAAAACCCTCACTTTAATATTAAGCGATTTCCTTCCATTGAGTGGTTCTCTCTCAAGATCCAAGATTGGCATTGGTTTGTTGGCCAAAGTCAAGATCATTGTCCATCGCAGATGTGTTTGAACCACAAAACCTTTGTTACATATCGCATGTCTTGGGCAGTTGTGATTTGTTGGCCAGAGTCAAGGTCACTTTTGTACATCGATGTGGATTACGAAGCTTTCCCACTGTCAATGGGTCAAGCTTAACTGGAATCATTAAGCATGTTGAGCCAAAGCCAAGGCTTAGTTGATTCAGAGGAAAAAGTTAGGAAATATATTTTGGATATATATTTTGGACTTGGCCGTCCACCTACCGGATCTAGAAATTGGATGGGATCCAATTGATCTTAGAGATCTACCTAGTTAAGTTTCATACAGCTTGTTGGCCAAAGTCAAGGTTGTGTGTTATTTAACGGGATCCTAGCCCACTAGAAAACTGGGTTTCCCGAGTACTCCACAGAGGGTTAGAGGCTCGCTGAAAAATAGTGGGAGGCCATTATTAAATTTGCAATTTCGTTTAATACTTGCTTATACATGCTCTTTTATTTTATTTATCGTCGTTATAAATATATATTAGTTAGACTAATATTGAATATTGCTTTCTTTGAACAGTTAGACTGTACAAGACACTACTCCACTTGTAGTTGGTTATATAGTTGGACTATAGTAACCATTACATTTTGAGTGTATCTGATATCGTTGATTGAATAGTTGGACTATTGCAATCGAGATGGCTGGAAAGATTAGCATTCGGGACATCGTCATGGGCGATAATATCTTTAACGGCTCCAATTTTCCAGATTGGGAGATGAACCTCAGGATAGTCCTGGGAGCCGAGAAGTTACTCTATGTCATATAGAAACCTCTCGGACCTGAGCCCGGAGTTGAGCAAATAGTAGAGCATGAGCTTTGGAGGACTCATCGTGATGATAACTTTAGTGCTCAATCTGTCATGTTTGCCGCAATGACTCCTTAATTTTATCGTCAGAAATAAGAATTAGATCATTATACCATGATGTTCAAATTAAAGGATCTTCATAGATCTAACCTTAGATCTTAGAAGTACGAATTGCAAAAGAAGCTTTTTGGCTCGCGTATGTCAGAGGGTACATCTCTCGAGCACTAGGTGTCGCAGATGATTACTGACATCAAACAGCTAGGTTAGTTGGGAATTACCTATGAGGCCGAGACTTCCATAGATTTGATCTTACAGTCTCTACCCGAATGCTGGGGCGGGTTCACATTGAACCAAGAGAAAACTCTTGGAGATTTAATGGCTATGCTCAATGAGGCAGATCCAGAGCTTCCAAAAGGGCAAGAAGCGTAAGGTGCATCTTACTTCGACATCCCAGAAGGCCAAGGCTTGGCCGAAGACTTCTAGGGGTGTGAAGAAAAAGGGCAAAGGTAAAATCGTCACAGTCTTCTAGGAAGACAAAGGACATATTCCAAGATGTCTGCCTAAACTGCGGCAAACGAGATCACTGGAAGCGTGACTGCTGTATGGACAAGGCAGACATGAAGGAAGTGAAGGCGGGCAAGGCTCTTACTTCAAGTATGTTTGTTATTGTAATAAATGTGTCCACTACTGGTTTTAAAAAAAATAGATTTTTGATACTGGATGTGGTACATACATATGTACTTATGTATGAAATCTGCTGATTAGTAGAGACTGGCTTCAGATGAGATCGACCTGCGAGTCAGAAACGGGACGAGAGTCACTGTTTTGACTGTGGGAACCTAAGATTTGGAACTGCCCTTTGGGCATGTACTTAAATTAGGAAACTGTTATAATGTACCTAGTTTTACTAGAAACTTATCTCTATATCTAATTTAACCCGTTGCGGGAATACATTTATGTTCCAGAACACTGGGTGTTTTTTTTATAAAGATGACATTGAGATATACACATTAGATGTGAATAACAGAATTTATATTTTAAAGATTACTACTAATTATCAACATATCATGCCATTTGTTTAGGTGCTTGTTTTAATCCGTATAAGATTTTTACAAGTTTACACACCTTCTTTTCATGTCCAGGAATATTAAAACCTTTTAGTTGTTCCATGTAAATTTCTTCATCCAATTCACCATTTAAGAATGTCGTCTTCACATCCATTTGATAGATTTCAAGATCAAATATAACTGCTAGGGCTATGAGCATTCTTATTGACGTGATACGGTTCAATGGTGAATAAGTATCAAATTAGTTAAGACCTTCTTTTTGTCTATAATCTTGTATGATAAGTCTAGCCTTGTACTTATCTATTGATCTATCTGGCTTCATCTTCCATTTGAAAATCCATTTGTAGCCCAATGGCTTACAACCTGGAGGAAAATCAAACAACTCCCAAGTATGATTTTGAAGGATAGAATCAATCTCAATATTGATAGCCTCTTTCCACAAAGGTGCATGTGAAGAAGACATTGTTTCTTTATAACTTTGAGACTCATTTTCTAACAAGTATGTCAGAAAATTAGGTCCAAATGACTTAGATGTTCCAGCTCTTTTGCTACGACTAGGTCCATTTTCCTCAGTATTTTCATATTGATCTAATTCTTGATCAACTTGATCACTACCTATAGCAATATCAATAGTTCTTTTGAGAGACTTTGTTCTTTGTTTTTCCTTAAAAGGAAAAGTCTATTCAAAGAATGTCGCATTGTTTGACTCAATTATCATATTTGGATTGATGTCAGGAATTTTAGACTTATGTATCAAGAATCGATGCACACTATTGTTGTGAGCATATCCAATGAATATACAATCAACAGTCTTTGGTTTTATTCTAAACTTCTTAGGTTTAGGGACCATCACTTTGGCGAGACACTCTCACACTTTCATATATTTGTAGAAAGGTATGTGACCTTTCCACAATTCATATGGTGTCTTGTACGATCTTCTATGAGGTTGTTTGTTCAGATATAGTTTGCGGAAAGTAATAGTTCCTCCCCCCATAAGTTATGGGATAGTCCAGAGCTTGTTAACATGACATTCATAATTTCCTTCAATATGATTAGTAGCCCCCGTGTCTACCCATCATTCTCTCAGATTCCCAACCAAGTTGACTTCTGTTACAACTACTAAGAGGTTCATCTCTGAGATCTCATTAGTTAGCAGCTCATCCTCATGACATAGGCCTTATTTTTCTTTTTCTTGGCTTTGTCCTTAGACTTCTTGTTTCTGCAGTCCTTTGCCATGTGACCATTTTTCTCACAGATGTAGTACTTCCCCTTGAACTTCTTGTTTGCTTAGGAAGAATCAGCTCCACTGTCCTTTCTCCTTTTGTTACCCTTTCCACCCTCGACGATGTTGGCCTTAGACTCTATATTCTTTGTAGCTAGTCTTCTCAGACTTTCTGTTGTCCTCTTCGATTCTCAATCGAACTCCAAGGTCTTCAAGACTCAGCTGTTTCTTTTATGTTTCAGATAGCTCCTGAAGTCCTTCCATGGTAGAGGCAACCGATGCATGAATGATTAACTGAAGTTCACCATTCCCTTCGTAGTTTACGGAAAGTAAGGTTTCCCCCCACAAGTTCTGGGGTAGTCCAGAGCTTGTTAACATGGCATTCATCATTTCCTTCAACATCCAATTTTTGTGTTCTGTAATCCCATTTTGTTGAGGTGAATAAGGAGCAGTAGTTTCGTGAATAATTCCATGATTGGAACAATATTCACCGAATGATGACACATATTCACCTCCTCTATCACTACTGATTCTTTTGATGTTATTGCCAAGTTGATTTTCAACTTGGTTCTTATAGTGTAAATCTCTCAATAGCTTCATCTTTACTCCTTAGCAAATACACATAACAGAATCTTATGTTATCATCGATAAAAGTGACAAAGTACTTTTTACCGCCTCTTGTTTGCACAACATTCATATCACACACATCGGTGTGTATAAGTTCCAAGGGTCTAGAAATTCATTCTATGGAATGAAATGATGCTCTATGCATTTTTACTTCAACTCATGCCTCATATTTATGTTGGTTATCAATTGTAAATTTAGGTATGAGGTCCATGTTAATTAATTTACACATTATAACATAATTAGCATGCCCTAACCTCTCATGCCATACATTTTATGACTCAATAATATAAGTAGAAGATGTAACTTTATTATTAGCAATGTGTCGATTGATAATCATTACATTGAACTTGAAAAAGCCCTCGGTGAGGTATCACTTTCCTACATAAACATCATTTTTGGTCAGTACAAACTTGTCAGAAACAAATACAAGCTTAAAACTATTTTTGCTAAGGAGTGAACCCGAAACCAAGTTCTTCCAAATATCAGGAACATGCAAGACATTCTTCAATGTAAGCTCTTTCCCGGATGTCATCTTCAGAACCATTGTGCCTTGTCCAACTACTCTAGAGGTAGAAGAGTTTCCTATTGTCAGATGATCGCCACCATCGACCTTCTGATATGAGGAAAATATTTTACTATCAGTATAAATATGATGAGTAGCCCCCGGTCTACCTACCATTCTCTCGGATTCCCAACCAAGTTGGCTTTTGTTACAACTACTGATCTGATATGAAAAATATTTTACTATCAGTAAAATATGATGAGTAGCCCCCGTGTCTACCTACCATTCTCTCGGATTCCCAACCAAGTTGGCTTCTGTTACAACTACTGAGAGGTTCATCTCTGAGATCTCATCAGTTAGTAGCTTATCATCAATGACATGGGCCTCATTTTTCTTTTTCTTGTCTTTGTCCTGAGAACTTCCCATTGAACTTCTTGTTTGCTTGGGAAGAATCAGCTTCATTGTTCTTTCTCTTTCTGCTACCATTTCCACCTTCGACGATGTTGGTCTTAGACTTCATATTGTTATAGCTAGTCTTATCGGACTTCTTATTGTCCTCTTCGATCCTCAATTGGACTCCAAGGTCTTCAAAACTCATCTGTTTCTTTTGTATTTCAGATAGCTCCTTAAGTCCTTCAATGATAGAGGCAACTGAGACATGAATGATTAATTGAACTTCACCATTTCTTTTGTCCTCTTCGATCCTCAATCGAACTCCAACATCTCTCAGAGTTTCATTCTCTCATTCAATAATTCATGAATGATTAACTAAAGTTCACCCAACTGAGATATTACTGTCATTGAATCTACCATTTTGTAGTCTAGGAACCTACCCACGATAAATTTCTTTTGTCCGACATCCTCTGTTTTATATTTCTTCTCGAGAGATTTCCATAGAATCTTTACGGAAGTCATGTCTTGATACACATTGTATAGGGTATTGTCAAGCCCTTACAAGAGGTAATTCTTGCACAAGAAATCACCTGACGACCATGTCTCTTCTCGCAGTTGCTTAGCTGTTTCTGTTTCTCCCTCCATAGGACCTGGAGGATCTTTGAGATATTTAGCCAACTACAATGTTGTCAGGTAGAATAACATTTTATTGTGCCACTGTTTGAGGTTTGCTCCACCAAACTTATATGTTTTCTCTCCATGAGCGACCGGTACTGTGATATTTCAGGTAGTCATGTCTAACTGGAAAAATGACAGTAGTCAATAAGTCTACAAAAGACAAATCACACAACGATCTATGATCTTGTTTAAGTGATACACTAAGAGTCCACTTGTTGTTATATTGGACAGTAGTACCAAATAACACAAGTCCTTGAATTTATGACAAAGGTTTCTTATAATAAGTGAATATAAGAAAAATCCCAGAGGACGAGGGGGGTCCAGTGTAACCACTTAAATCCTTGTACACTTAAGCTTTTGTCGTCTTGTTGACAAAATTTCCTTAAACACTTTCTCAATAGAATATATTAGACGTTCAAACTTAGTATTTCACTTCAATTCACAATTATAATATATTTTTGTAAATATGTATGTATATATATATATATATATCAAGCTTGGATGGAATTACTTTTGTATGATAACACATTTAATTCTCAACCAAGTATGCAACAAATATTTAATGATAAACAAGTATTTTTCAACTTAAACACAATAAGAACTAGAGTATGCTTGTGATAATTGAATGCCCTAACATTAACTTAAATCTATACTACCATGTTTATAAAATTTAGTATATGATTTTACTAAGTTAACAACACTACATATGCCAAGTCCATATTTATAACATGTATATCATACAATAATATAGATAAATATAAGTCTATGTTATTATTTTTAAATCTAAAAATTTCAGGATCAATTGCATTAGTGTCACGTTCGTTCAGCCGTCCGAATGAAACTTTCCAGTGAGTTCACATCGTGTAGCGTTTGTAAACGCAATCGAACAAATTTTTCTAGAGAGTTCACGTTCGTGTTGCGTTCATAAACGCATTCGAACAAAATTGTCCAAAGGACTAACGTTCGAGTTGCGTTTGAATACCAGTTCGAACATTCCTTTCCATAAGACTGGCGTTCGAGTTGTGTTTGAAGACGCGTTCGAACGAAACTGTGTAAAACAGAATTTTCGCCTACGCATTCTTCGGGCGTTCGAATGCACATGCGTATTTTTCATGCACAGAACGTATTTTCCAAGAAGAATACACTTAAATACATGCAAAACAGATCTAACAATACATAGAAATTAATAAGTTCTTAAGTTTGTTGTCCGAGATGTGTTATTAACAAAACTAAACATGCATTCTAGAAACAAATTTCAACTATTGAAACATAACATAGAACATGAGTATCAAGAAAAACCTGGAAAATGATGAAAGAAGATGATTGAAACTGAATCCAAGTCGAGTTGTCTCTGTCCTTAAGAACTTATTAGCCCTGCCTTGGTGCTCAACGGATGTCTTGTGGCTAACGTTCTCACAGGATTACTTGGATGCTTCTTGTAGAAGTGGCACTCCTTTCACAAGAACTTGAACAATGACAAATGGTGGAAACTCTCTTGACTTGAAATGACTTTTTAGACAAATGAATGACTTGTGAATGTTGGAATTTCTGGATGATTAAAATGAACACAAGACCCTTTTTTTTATAGAGATGGAAAGGTGTCTTTGAGGGCATCCTTTGGCTTAAGGTGTGACCCTAATAAGGGTTATACCATTTCTTAATGCCTTTAAAGGTCTAGAGATGCATCCTTCCAATTTAGAGGACATGTCAATTCATCCTTGTGCCTTTCCCATAAGACACGACTTAAGGGGAATGTCTCTCCTACTTATAATATATATATATATATATATATATATATATATATATATATATATATATATATATATATTAGAGAATTTACAACACTTACTAAGCATGTGATTTCTTTTGTGAAAGAGGTCCCTCTAAAGCAAGTTCCCTTACAACCTTCCTTTGCAGTCCTTGACTAGGGAACTAAATATGAGAGTGCCTCATATCAGTGGTCTCGGTGAGATTTCATCTGCCAGATAACCCTCTATTCTTGGGAATGATATGGTTACTCCACCTGCTATAAGAACTTAAGCTTCATACCCTCTGATCGCGATTTTCACACATTACGCAAGCACACGTATCGCACAAATAGTTTAAGAATATGAATTCTAAGAGGAATTGTTATTACTGTCTAATACTAAAATTTTATCAACCATAATCTTATTTAAACTAGTGTTTATGAAGAGAGAATTATTAACTAAGAAAGTAAAGTAAAAGGAAAGCAAAAAATAAACATGAGAAAATGCCAAGATAATAAGAACCTAGGATAACAATTTTCCCACAATATTTCCTTAAATTAATCTCATATAATTATAACTGATCAACTATAATGAATTATTAACCTATAACACAAAGTTATCTACAAGCCTCTTCTGATGGTCAAATAAAAATGTCCAACTTAGTTCAATTACCGACATTCATATGATAATTAATCTAAGTCAAACTCATTAAGTTCAATAACGATGGCTACACATGCCCTGCAGATATATTCATATCATGCACGAAAATCTATTCAACATAATGAGATCACGAGCTATTATTCCCAACAACTTCTCTTTTCCAAGTTCCTAGGATTTTACCACATCTATCCTATTGGTAATCAGGCAACAAGATGCATTAAATATAGAGAATGATAAATAATCTAAATAAAAGGTCACAAATAAATCATAAAAGAAATTCAATTAATAAAATTTATATTGGGTTCCATTGCAATCCTATGACAAGATCTAGTTCATGATGAAGAAGATAAACAAATTCATCATGGTATTTAAAATAATAAACAACAAAGAGTTAATAAAGAAAGGATAAAGCAAACAAATCATGAAGATTGTCAATCTTCAAGTTCTTCAATCTTCTCTTCTTAATCCTTTTTTGATCTTCTTGTTTCTGGTTGTTCTTGAATGGTTGTTGTGTTTAGAGAGTGTTTTAACCTCCAAATATGCTTATTTTCCTCCTCAAAAACTTATATCAAGTAACCCTAGACGTTCCCATTTAATAGATATCATAAAAACTAAATTTTCTATTCAATTTGGGAATCTTCCGCATCAATGTCGCTCTCTGACATCCATTGGCGCGACAATGAAGTCCATTGGCGCGCTAATTCATTACTTGAAGGTTCAAGCTCGATTTTGACTATAATGGGGTCCGATTCAGCTTCGATGTAAACTATAAAGTTTTAGATAATTGAGTTTTTTTTTTTCCAACGCAACTTGAATCACCTCATTTGGACATCGTATGAAAAGATTATGACCAAAATATTAAAGGCTGTGCAAATTAGGATATCACTGGCGTAATTCTGGAATTTCGGGTTTTTCACTCATTTTTGCTCAGTTCTCTATATAATGCATCCTAAATAATAAAATAATGAATATTAGTGCATTTAACCCCATTCAAGTACATAATATATGAGGGAAATCAATGATAAATATACTTGAAAACAGTGGTTGCCGCTATCATAAACGAGGAAGACACTAAGAAAGAGACAGACGCTGGCCAGGAAGGAGGGAAAGTTACTAGAGGAGGCAATAGTAATGGTGAGGACCTCCTTTTTTCTCTTCTCTGAATCAACCCTGTTGATGTTGCCGACAAGAGAGAACTCTTTTTTGGCGTGTCCCGTTTTAACTGCGGTTCATGAGGCATGTGTGCCTGTTATATCAAACTTTTAAAAATTTTGTTGCGCCTTTGTGCATTTTCTGATTGTGATGCCTTATAGGCGATGTCCTGCTTCCGTATGGAAAATCCAAATGTTTACTACTTCCTTAGAGGCAGTCTTAAGAGCTCACCACTCCTAAATTGGATAATCAAAATGTTTACTGCTGCTTTTTTTGCAATATTAATCTAAGTAGTTGTCACTTTGTTGATATCTTATGCTACTGATGATGCTTGAAATACTTATTGAGTCAGGAACGGACAAAACCGAGCACAGCGGAACCCGCCCGAGGTCAAATCCCGAGCGAATAAAATTTTTTTTTTTTTTTTTATTTTCGACAGTCCAAAACAGTGGGTTTAAAACTTTTTTCATCAACTTAAAATTTTCCTAATACACTGAAAATATTTTCCATGCATTAAAATAATTACCATAAGCCAATTAAAAATTTTTCAACACACTTTAATACATTTATCAACTCTTGATAAATTATTCTAAGCTTCTAAAATTATTTTCAACACTTAAAAATAATCCAAACATACTAAAATTAATTTTCCAACACTTGAAAATTAATTCAAGCATATAAAATAATTTTCCAACTCTTAAAAACTTAATCCAAGCATTCAAAATTAACATATCATTTATATAGTTATTTTCCAACACTTAAATGTTTCTAATCCTCACATACATGCTTCCAATTAATCCAACAAATCCACAATAATTTTTCTCAACAATAATCATCAACAAAATGAACAATAAATTTACAAATTAAATTTTATCAACAATTGCTTTCAAGCCTTTCGAATTTGAGAAGGGTTGCATCCAAGTTTTTCCAATTTCTCCAAGCACTTTGAACTTTTTCAAACTCCACCAAATCAAGCTCCTCAATGAACAAATCTTGGTGATCAAAAGGTGGTTTGATCACTCAAGAATGGCAACCAAATGTTTCCCTAAAATTCAACTCTTGAGCCCTAGGAAAAAAATAAATTTCAAGAGCATAGATTAACCCTTAACACTTAGGGATTAATTCTATGGATTTGATTATTTGTTGGATAATATTTTGGTGAGAGTTGTGGCTTGGATTTTGAAAGCAAAAGAACAAAAATCAATTCATTCCTTTTTCATGTTCTTTCGGCAGCCAGAGGAGAGAAAGAAAAGCCAAGTTCATTTTTTTTTTTTTTAGGTTTTCGGCAGGCAGTGGCCTTTAAAAAAAAGAAAGTGATTGATGCCTTTTTTTTTTCGATTTGTTTTTATTAAAAATAATTAAAAGAAAAACAAAACTAAACCATAGCCATTAATTTAAATCATGGTTTAAGGGAATCATAGTTTTAAAAAAAAAAAACTCACCAACTATAGCATAAAGCTAACTTAGTTACATTTTAAGAATCATTTAGTTACTTTAACTAAATAATTCAATTACTTAACCAAGTTACTTTAAATAATTAATTGTATAAGATAAGTAATTAATATTATATATTAATTTAACAATTAAATTACTTCACAAAATAATTACTAATTTAATGTAAATCAAATTTACATTTATTATACAATAAACTTCTATCAACTCTTGATATAAAAATTAATTAATTCAATTTCATCTCATGAATTTTCGGATTAAACAATTTAATCCTAAAAACCCAAAAAAAAAAATATCTTGTCAACATTTGACGAGAGGTCGCCCTAGTGCTCAACGAGTAAACTTAATATAGTGGAACTCTCTAGGCTCACGTTCGGTTGTTACTTATATATATACTTATTTATCACATATATTCGTACATATATTCATGAAGGCCTGCCCACCTACAAATCATGACAAAACAACACGACACGTCGAACCATACAAGTCGAGGTTAAAACGTTAATGTATAATCCCTTCGTCATTGACGTTTCCAATTGAGTAAGGTTATAGATTTACTGTCAAAACCTTATCTACTCAATATATGAAACTTTTCATCATTATATTCCATTAATAAATAATATAGCAAAACTCTTTTTAAATATTATTTATAATGTTAAAGAAACAATTTCTTTAACGAACTTTTGGCAAAAAGATTTCCGGAATATACTCTGAAAAATTTCTAGAAACATAATCCAACCATATGGACTGACGAATCCTCATCTTAACACACACCGATCTTCGTGAGCATCGGTCTATACCTAACAGTCATCCAGAGGCTAGACCATGAAAGGTCTCTGACATGCAAGATATCAGGCATAGAGGATCACTCACAAGATCACAGTGGTGTCTCAAGTCAAATGACCACAATAACTACTCAACTCGAAAAGATAAATATTGGCAGTTTTATGGAATATCTATTAGTCATCTTTTATGAGATAATTCAATATCCATTCAACTAATGAATATCTGCATTTCTATACGCACTTCCGTTAAGCTCACAGTCTGTTGAGACAAACCATATGTCCATTACATATATAGATAATGCACTAGTCTTACCAATATAATGACCGATCCATGTCAATATATCTAGACCAGGAATAATTTATATTCGAGAGAATGCGTGATATTTCTCAACACTATTTGCAACTCTTGCAACTATATCACCATATATTATAACTCTCGGGTCTTTACCAATTTCATATAAGGTTCTGAGTGTAACTCGAAATCTCTAACTCTTAGAGTAATCCAACTCTAGATTTATAATATATAAATAAAAGTAAGAGTTTTACCATATTAATAAATAAATAACCATGATAAAATAAATATTATATTGCATAAATATCAAATATTCATACAAAAAGTGAATGGTGCTCGATCACCATTTCCAACACTCTCAATTGATCTAGTGTCATTCACGATGGTATATAATACCCATGGACTCCACGTGTTTCTCAAACACCTTGGGAGTTAAGGCTTTAGTCAGTGGATCCGCTACATTTTCTTCAGTTCGTACTTTACAAACTACAATATCACCTCTAGCCAAAATTTCTCTAATTATGTGATACTTTCGTTCCACATGCTTAGATTTCTGATGAGCGCGAGGTTCCTTGGCTTGAGCTATCGCACCATTATTGTCACATAATAACGGAATATGATCTACTATAGATGGGACTACTCCAAGCTCTGCAACAAACTTTTTGATCCAGACAGCTTCCTTTGCGGCTTCTGAAGCAGCAATGTATTCTGCCTCGGTGGTGGAATCAGCAGTCGAACCCTGCTTGGTGCTCTTCCAACTAATGGCACCTCCATTGAGAGAAAACAAAAACCTAGATGTAGGTTTTCTATCATCTGGATCAAATTGAAAATCTGAATCCGTGTAACCTCTCAACTGTAAGTCATTTTCTCCATAAATGAGAAACTTATCCTTTGTACCCTTAAGGTATTTCAGAATATGTTTCACAGTCATTCAATGGTCTTGACCCGGATCAGTTTGATAACGGCTTGTAACACTTATAGCCCTGCTGATATCAGGTCTAATACATAACATGACATACATTATGCTACCAACAGCGGAAGCATAAGGCTGGCTAAGCATTTTAGCCCTTTCATCATCTGTCTTATGACACATTTTCTTAGACAGATAAATACCATGTTTGAAAGGCATATTGACTGTTTTACAGTCAACGAAGTCGTACCTTTCTAAGATCAAATCAATGTACTTGGACTGAGAGAGTCCTATCAACCTCATCGCTCTATCTCTATAAAGCTTGATAACTAGTATATAAGAGGCCTCTCCCAAATCCTTCATGGAGAAATTCTTACTGAGATAGGCTTTGACAGATTGTAACATACCTATATCGTTTCCGATAAAGTATATCATCAACATAAAGCACTAAGAAGACTACCATGCTCCCATTTACCTTTTTATAGACACATGATTCCTCTTCGTTTTTAATGAAACCAGACGATCTGATCACATCGACAAAATGAAGATTCCAACTACGGGAAGCTTGTTTAAGTCCATAAACAGACATTTTAAGCTTACAAACCAGATTAGGATCTTTGGCGAATGCGAATCCCTCGGGTTGTTCCATATGGATATCTTCCTCAAGATTTCCATTGAGAAATGCCGTTTTCACATCCATCTGTCAAATTTCATAATCATAGTGTGCGACAATAGCTAATAAAATCCTGATTGACTTAAGCATGGCTACAGGAGAAAAGATTTCCTCATAATCAATACCTGATTCTGAGTATATCATTTTGCTACTAGTCAGGCCTTAAAGGTTTCAACCTTTCCATCGGGCCCCTACTTCCTCTTGTAAACCCATTTACAACCGATAGGAACAATTCCGTCGGGAAGCGAAACCATGTCCTATACTTAATTATCATGCATTGAGGTAATCTCGAATTTCATAGCTTCCAGCCATTTCTCTGCATCGATGTCTATAACATCGCCTCTCTATAAGTTAATGATCATTTTCCTCGATTAAGAAAACATCGAGGGCATCGTCAGATGTCGTCATGTACCTGACATGGGGTCTCGATATCCTTTGTAACCTACGAGGTGGTTGTGTCAAAGGTATCTCATCTTCCTGAACTTCTGGTTCTATCGTCGATTCAATGTTACTTTGATTGACTTCATCTAAATCAATCATTCTATGATCTGTAGTTTCTAACACAAATTGTGTTTCTAAGAAAGTTGAATTTCGAGCAACGAACACATTTCGGTTCTCGGGATCATAGAACTGATATCCCATGGAATTTTTAGGATATCCAATGAATCGATACTTGTACCCTCTAGGTGCAAGTTTATCCCACTGTGCAACTCTTACATAGACAGGACAACCCCAAATCTTAACATACTTAAGACTCGATTTCCCTCAGTCCTAACTCATACGGAGTAGTCGGAACGGCTTTCGATGGAACTTTATTCAGAAGATGAGCGGCAGTGTCTAGAGCATGGCCCCAAAAGTATTGGTAGATCAGTAAAACTCATCATCGATCGAACCATATCTAATAAAGTTCGATTCCTCCTCTCCGAAACACCGTTTTGTGTTGAGGAGTGCCTGGAGGAGCATACTGAGTGAGAATCCCATTCTCTTTTAAATAACTCACGAACTCACTGCTCAGTACTCACCGCCCCGATCTGATCGAAGGTATTTCAAGAGTTTTCGGTTTGTTTCTCTACTTCAAATCGGTATTCTTTGAACTTTTTTCAAAAGTTTCTGATTTGTGTTTCATAAGAAACACATAACCATATCGTGACAAATCATCGATAAAAGTTACAAAGTATTGAAACCCACCCATGGCAGCATGATTTATAGGACCACATACATCGGAATGTACAAGTTCCAATAAATCATTAGCACGGTGTCCAACACCATTAAATGAGGATTTGGTCATTTTACCTTGAATATATATTCACAAACTGTAAAGGTTCTATGGTTAGATCCGATATCACATCATCCTTAACTAGTTTGGTTAGGAGTTTTATGCCTATATGACCTAATCTCATATGCCAAAGTTCTCTGTTATTTATTTCACTCGATCTTTTCCTTTTAAATTTCTCTATATTAAAGACATCACGATTTTTGGTAATAATGTAATGACCATCAACCATGGGACATGAAACAATCAAAACATTCACATTATCATATAAATTCAAAAGACCATATTTAATATTTACATGAAATCCTTCGTTGTCAAGTACAGGAAGTAAGATGATTTGCCGTATCATAGTCGGCACAAAATAACAGTTATTAAGTTTAATATTACATTCATCAGAGAGTTTCAAAAACAAAATTCCTACTTCTTTAACTTGTAGAGAATCTACATTCCCTACTCGCAGCGGGATCTCTCCCGGCTTCAATCTTCTAGTTTCCCTCAGATCTTGCAACGAATTGCAAATGTGAGATGGACAAGCGTGTGTCTATCACCCAAGTCGAACTAGAATCAAAAGCAAGTGTAATGTCAATAATAGGAAAACAAATACCTGAGGGAGCTTTCTTCAAAGGCAGCTAAATATTTTGGACAGTTGCGTTTCCAGTGTCCAAGCATGTCGCCGTAGAAACATTTTCCTTTTGCAACATCTGTCTTCACCTTTGGCTTAGAAACCCCTGCGGAAGCAACCTTTGGACTTTTACCTTTAACTTTCTTCTTCTTTTCTGTTTCTTCCCAGCCGGCTTTTGAGAAGCCTGAGAAGGTCCAGAAGAAAAAGAACTAGTGACCATGAAAGCATAACTATTCTTATTCATGTCATCTTGAGCCGTCAGCAACATATTGTGCAACTCATAATATGTGGGAAGCATCTTATGCATGTTAAAGTTAACAATAAGGTCCTTGAAAAACTTAGAAAGAGATGCGAGAATCACACTATTCCTGAGGCGATTATCAATATGAATATTCATCCTTTCGAGCTCTTCAATACAATCTATTAGCTTCATCACATGTGGGCTAACAGGTTTTCCCTCCGGGAGAAAGGTATGAAAAAGCTCGACAGCCACCATATGCATCTCTACATGTGGTCGATCACTGAATAGTTCCTTCATATGCATCAAGATGGATCCAGAATCAAGCATCGGCATATACTTCCTCTGTAGTTTTCTGGCACCATAGATCCCAAGATGTATGATCGGACTTTCCGCATCATCATCCTTCCATCTCTTGAACGTCTCACGTTCCTCATCTGAAGCATCATCTGAAACCCTTGCGGGCATTGGGCGATCTAGAACATATTCAAGTCGCTCCGCTTGACAAAGAATCCGGAGATTCATGAGCCAAACATTATAGTTAACAGCACCCTGGAGCTATGCGTATCAAGTATACGTGAAAGCGGGTTCGACACAGACATTTTGTCTACACAAGGATAAAATAAAGCAGAAATTAATATTTAAATATCATGATAAAAACACTAAATAGAATATGGATTTACTTTTTCTATAAATTGCCCTTACATTGTTTTACATATTCTTTATAATTTCTACAAACAAGAATACATAAATTTAACTCTTAAATCTCACAAAGCAAAGTAGACCTTCTTGATATTTACGCAAATCTCACGCTTTAGAATATTGACTTTTGTAAATTCGAGGAGGTAGACAACTATTGTCAATTGCATCTCATGCAACTCTTACATTCGGTCCTAAATCGAATCTCATCCTCACGCTTTAGCAATATTGGATAGTTCAATTTTTAGATCAACTTGTCTATTGCCGAAAGTAAGATACTAATATTAACCTCACGCTTTAGCAATATTGGATAATACTTTCTCTTAAATTCGACTCATCTCATGCTTAACCGGAATAGTACAAAACAATTATAATCAATCCCTCACGCTTTAGCAATATTAAGAATAATCACAATGGTTTCACTAACACCGTATAGACAAGTCGGACCATGTCATATTTTCAACTAAAACAATGACACTTAATGATCTAGCGTAGAATTTTTTCAAAGTCAAATGCATACAAATATATAAAATGTATGCATGTCCTAAAATGTCTAAAACTTGTAATTCACAATTAAATGTATGCATGGGCATTTTATATCATTGAGAAAAATTGTAAGGAACATGAACAATTAGAAGCACGTATCGCTCTGATACCATTTGTTGAGTGAGGAACGGAAAAAACGAGCGCAGTGGAACCCGCCCGAGATCAAATCCCGAGCGAATAATTTTTTTTTATATTTATTTCCGGCAGTCCCAAACAGTGGGTTTAAAACTTTTTTCATCACTTTAAAATTTTCCTAATGCACTGAAAATATTTTCCATGCATTAAAATAATTATCATAAGCTAATTAAAAATTTTCAACACACTTTAATACATTTATCAACTCTTGATAAATTATTCTAAGCTTCTAAAATTATTTTCAACACTTAAAAATAATTCAAACATACTAAAATTAATTTTCCAACACTTGAAAATTAATTCAAGCATATAAAATAATTTTCCAACTCTTGAAAAATTAATCCAAGCATTCAAAATTAACATATCATTTATATACTAATTTTCCAACACTTAAATGCTTATAATCCTCACATACATGTTTCCAATTAATCCAACAAATCCACAACAATTTTTCTCAACAATAATCATCAACAAAATGAACAATAAATTTACAAATTAAATTTTACCAACAATTTCTTTCAAGCCTTTCCAATTTGAGAAGGGTTGCATCCAAGCTTTTCCAATTTCTCCAAGCATTTTGAACTTCTTCAAACTCCACCAAATCAAGCTCCTCAATGAATAAATCTTGGTGATCAAAAGGTGGTTTGATCACTCAAGAATGACAACCAAATGTTTCCCCAAAATTCAACTCTTCAATCCTAGGAAAAAATAAATTTCAAGAGCATAGATTAACCCTTAACACTTAGGGATTAATTCTATGGATTTGATTATTTGTTGGGTAATATTTTGGTGAGAGTTGTGTCTTGGATTTTGAAAGCAAAAGCAAAAGAAGAAAAATCATTCTTTCCTTTTTCATGTTCTTTGGGCAGCCAGAGGAGAGAAAGAAAGCTAAGTTCAATTTTTTTTTTTAGGTTTTCGGCAGGCAGTGGCCTTTAAAAAAAAAAAAAAGAAAAGAAAGTGATTGATGCCTTTTTTTTTTTTTCGTTTTGGTTTTATTAAAAACAATTAAAGAAAAACAAAACCAACCCATAGCCATTAATTTAAATCATGATTTAAGGGAATCTATTCCCTACACCACATGATTCAAAAAGCAACTTAATCATAGTTAAAAAAAAAAAAAAAAACTCACCACAACTATAGCATAAAGCTAACTTAGTTACCTTTTAAGAATCATTTAGTTACTTTAACTAAATAATTCAATTACTTAACCAAGTTACTTTAATTAATTAAACTGTATAAGATAAGTAATTAATATATATATATTTAAACAATTAAATTACTTCACAAAATAATTACTAATTTAATGTAAATCAAATTACATTTATTATACAATAAACTTATATCAACTCTTGATATAAAAATTAATTAATTCAATTTCATCTCATGAATTTTCGGATTAAACAATTTAATCCTAAAAACCCAAAAAAAAATACATTGTCAACATTTGACGAGGATCGCCCTAGTGCTCAACGAGTAAACTTAATATAGTGGAACTCTCTAGGCTCATGTTCGGTTGTTACTTATATATATACTTATTTATCACATATATTCGTACATATATTCATGAAGGCCTGCCCACCTACAAATTATGACAAAACGAACGACACGTCGAACCATACAAGTCGAGGTTAAAACGTTAATGTATAATCTCTTCGTCATTAACGTTTCCAATTGAGTAAAGTTATAGATTTACTGTCAAAATCTTATCTACTCAATATATGAAACTTTTCATCCTTATATTCCATTAATAAATAATATAGCAAAACTCTTTTTGAATATTATTTATAATGTTAAAGAAACAATTTCTTTAATGAACTTTTGGCCAAAAGATTTCCGGAATATACTCTGAAAAATTTCTGGAAACATAATCCAACCATATGGACTGACGAATGCTCATCTTAACACACAACCGATCTTCGTGAGCATCAGTCTATACCTAACAGTCATCCAGAGGCCAAACCATGAAAGGTCTCTGACATGCAAGGTATTAGGCATAGAGGATCACTCACAAGATCACGGTGGTGTCTCAAGTCAAAGGACCACAATAACTACTCAACTCGAAAAGATAACTATTGGCAGTTTTATGGAATATCTATTAGTCATCTTTTATGAGTTAATTCAATATTCATTCAACTAATGAATATCTGCATTTCTATACGAACTTCCGTTAAGCTCACAGTCTGTTGAGAGAAACCATATGTCCATACATATATAGACAATGCATTAGTCTTACCAATATAATGACCGACTCATGTCAATATATCTAAACCATGAATAATTTATATTCGAGAGAATGTGTGATATTTCTCAACACCATTTGCAACTCTTGCAACTATATCACCATCTATATTAACTCTCGGGTCTTTATCAATTTCATATAAGGTTCCGAGTGTAACTCGAAATCTCTAACTCTTAGAGTAATCTAACTCTTAGATTTATAATATATAAATAAAAGTAGAGTTTTACCATATTAATAAATAAATAATCATGATAAAATAAATATTATATTGCATAAATATCAAATATATTCATACAAAAAGTGAATGATGCTCGATCATCATTTCCAACAATACTTATTATTTATTTTTATTAATTAATGATGCATGTCTTACTCCGTGTTACTTGAGGAAACTCTTGGTTCCTCTTATTGATATCTTGCACCATATTATGTGTTGTTTCGGAAGCTCTTGCTTTCTTTCATTGCTATTCTGGAAGCTTCCCAATTAAGGCATATGTCATATGGTTTCAATATCGATCTCATCTTCGTTCCTCAGGTCGGGATATCGAAATAGATGATACTTTTCAAAGCCATGCCTCAACGCTTCAACTGGATCGGGTTCAAACGCAGGGATCTCATCGGGTCAGGTCCTACAAATTCTCAAACAACCCCAAATACTTCTTTTCATGTGGTCGGCTTGATATCACTACTTGCTTCATCTTCAACATGTTCTGCCCTTGGGAGAACTTCTCGGTATCATGTGGTCGGGCCGCTCTTCGTTCCATTTCTCACTCTGGGCCCTTGAGCCTATGTCATCTATTCTCGGTTGTATAATTTATTTTCTACCCTTCCTCGATATCTGGACCTTCCTTGAGATAATAATTTTCAAAAACCACCATCAACCGTATATTCCTTTTCTTTTAAGCGAATCTTCAATTCGTTGCTGTTCTTTATTTGTAATTTCCTCCATAGTGAATTCGATACAGTTTCACTCTATGAATGAATAAGGAGTACGAGTTTATTTATTTTATGCTTTTAGCCATGGGTCACTAGATTTCAAAATTATTTTGGATTTTCTTTTCTAACTCTGTCTCCTTGTCAATGTGTGTGTTGAATCCATTTTCGGCATCTCTTGGTTTAGTTATGGTTGTTGATGTTGTTTTTCAGGCACATGTTATTAAGCAGCACGACAGGGGTAAAAAATGTAATTCACTTCTCAGTCAATTTTGTAATGCCGCCCGACCACTAAAGAGTCAACAGTAAGGGGCCGGGAACTTTACAGTTAGTGACCGAGCACTTGAGTTCAAGATGACCGGGCAATTATCAGGTCGACAGCAGCATTCTCAGTACAAAAGACTATTATGACCGACCACATGAAGACCGACCTCGTGAAAACCGAGCATAGGGCAAGACATGTTCGGGAAGATAAGGCATTCTATCCATACAAGATAAGATAATAAGTTATCATATTTTCATAAAGAGAACTGATGAGTCAGTATCCTAAATGATAAAAGAAGTGATGTAGGTAGTTTTAAAGTAGGAATCCTGATAGGAAAAGGAAACATCTCCAACTGAGATTCTTGTCCAAAAGGAATCTGATTTCTTCACCATTATAAATAGGAGGGTAGAGTGAGTTTAGAGGAGAGGAGAATAGAAAGAGAACCAATATCATCATCAGAATCAATATCAGAATCATTATCATGAGACTTTTAAAAACAAGAAGCAGAGCTGAGAAGCGTGTTTTAGTTAATAAAGTATCATCCTTTTTTGTGCCCGTGGACGTAGGTCGGACCAAAATCCGCCGAACCACGTTAAATCTCTTTGTCGATTGGCGTATTTATCTGTCTTTTGTTAATTTTGCTTTGATCCCCCATAACCAAACAAATTCACTATTGAGGGAGGATTGTCTCGGGAGTAATATTCTCATATTGCCTTGAGACCAACAATCAGCCGTCAACAATGGTAATTTGGTTTTCTTTTTATTTTATCAAGTTTTCAGAATTTTGAGGTTATTTTTTGAAAATAATTGAAATTTTGGAATTTTCTCTTTTCGATTTCTCTCATTTTAGTTATCTCTAAGATTTCTGACCACTTTACGAAATCGCTTTATCTAATTTCTTTCATTTAAGTGCCCTCTTCAATTTTTGACTGTTTTATGGGATCGCATATTTATTTTTTGACTGTCTCTTAGATTTTCAACTATCGACTTATTATGTCATTTCTAAAAAATCTCTTAAAATTTCAACTATCGACTTTTTCTATCGTTTCTGAAAATTTCATGGAATTTTTTTTTTATTTTTTTATAGAAAACTTTTCTTTCGTGGTTCGGCTCCCTTTGAACTTCAACTCACTTTTGGACTTCAGCTCTTCCTTCGAGCTTCGTAGGTTAAAATTCATTAATTATCTCCAAGCTTCAAGACTCCGACCTCTAATTTCAAGATACAACTTCAAGTTTGTTCTTTCGTCATCAACTTAAGTTTGATAGAGGATATTAAGGAAATAATATCTCATTATTATAGAACTGATATCCCAGATTGCTATTCTAATTATTACAGTATTATTTTACATTATTAGTATTTTATTCTTTCCTATTTTAATTTGATATATTACTAATATAAATCTCTTATCATTGTAAATACAATAGAGTGAATTCAAGAATTTATTTTATTATCTAATACGCATGATTTTTTTGTGCATCTACACTGCAGAGTACCGGTACTAATAAACGGCAAAGTACTGATACTCTACGGAGCATCTGCGCTAAAATTTCAACACAGACACCCGTATTACAGAACGACTTGTGTCTATAGTGAGTTTCCAATAATGGATTCTTTAACTTATTAGGTTAAGGGCACATTTGATTATATTTTTTTTTAAAAAAAAAAAAACATATTTCAATATACTAAAAGCCAAACAACAATACATCAAAATGGTATTTTCTCTTCTTTTTAGTGTGTTCCTTAACTTAATAAGGATGTGTGTGTGAAGACCAAGCTAAAAAACACACATTCAAGTATGAATTTTTCATCCATATGTAATGTCGTGTAATTTTTTTTGCATCTGCTTAACAGAATGACTATATATATCAAGCAACCATCTCACAAATACTGCTAACTAAATAATTTATCAAAACCAGAAACCCACGTTACCAAAACAAAAAATAAATTTTTTAATACAATCCTAGAGAATCAGTTACAACCTTCCAAATTTCAATCATGACAAGAAAGCTCCATTGGCCTATCAAATTCAACAACTCTACAGCCGTATACATATATAAGTTGGTGTTTAACAAGCAGCTTACAAAAGGGATGCCATGCTGTGTTTCCACCCCAATGATCTTCGCCTTGGTGTTGTCAGAGGCGTGAAGCTCAGCCCAAACATTTCCTTGAGAGCGTTTCCTTGTTCCACAAATCTTATCAGCTTTGCAATAATCGCAGCGCTCTCTGTGATGCGGTGCATATCCTTGGTGTTGTTCCACAACTGGTTGGTCAGCTGACGCCTCCTGCGCTTCGAATTCAACCCAATACCCCATTTCTGGTAGAGGTTGTTCCTCTCATCATTTGAAAGCCTTCTGCGCATAAGTTTGCTCAGAGTTTCTCTCTCGCGACGAAGAGCCCTCTCACTGTCTCCCAAAAAAGAAAACATTACGACATGAAGTAGTATTAATATAGAACATAGAATATAATAATAGTAGTCTA
The DNA here is from genome assembly GCA_019454045.1 of Zanthoxylum bungeanum. NCBI lineage: Eukaryota > Viridiplantae > Streptophyta > Magnoliopsida > Sapindales > Rutaceae > Zanthoxylum > Zanthoxylum bungeanum. Next base: position 30,348 of record SKCR01031415.1, on the reverse strand, counting down.
CAAGAGGCGTGGTTTGGTAGTGTAGGGCTTAGGATCTGGCTTTTAGGTCCTGGGTTCGAATCCAAAGAGTGCGTTTCTTGTAAGAGCCTGAGACAGTCGTGGATTTTACCTATTCCGCTTAAGCCCGAGTCGGGTGGTTTGATGGCAGGGTTTTCAACGTTTCCAAATAATAATAATAATAATGAAGTTTTATAATGATGCCTGTGCTGCAAGGGAAGAAACATAAAAATAAGATGTTCAACAATGCAAGAAAATAAATTACAGGCCTTCTAAATTTTGAGTAAATGATCAAATAATCTAATGGTAGTTTTCCATGCACTCTATTACGAGATCACAGCTCACAACCCCACCACCATTTTTCTTCTCTACTGAATTAAATGCTTAACCATAAACAAATGAAGCACGAAAGGCATAGCACTACAAATAAATTTACGACACTTTTACCAAGTCAAATTCCCAACTCCTGGTATTCATGTTCATGTTACTTAGGAATTACTATTTGAAACCAGGAAGAAATGTTTTCAGGTCCATGACACTTGAATTAACCACACACGAAAATGCACATACGCAAGCAGCATGGAGAGAACGAACCTTGAAGCAAAAGATAGGATTCGACCATCTTCTACTGCCATACTTCCTTGAGAAAATGATTCCTTAAGGAAGGAGAGTCTTCTAAGCTCTACCGCCATGTAAGTAGAATCCGATGGATCGCCTCTGAAGAGGAGGAAAAAGTATGTTCTGTGGACCAATGAAACATTGCATGTTTGCCAAAGTTCAAATAACTCTCTTTGCTGCCTCTCAAATTCCAGTGGCCAATTTTGAGGAGTTTCTAGTGCTTCATGCATTGGATCCAATCCTACGTCTTTGACATTCTTTTCAGAATTATCAGCTTGCAGTCCTGTCTCCTGAACAGTAATGCCCGTGTAGCATTCGTCAAAGCCATATCAAAGGAAACCAAATTCACAAGTGACAGTTATCTATCAATTCTAAAAATGAAAAATAAACTGAATAGTTCTCACCTGATTTTTGGCCATTTTCTTTAATCCAGCAACAAAAGTATGAATGCTGGTTATATCCTCGTCTGCAGAGGTTTTGATGGAAGCACTCTCAAGTGAAGACAAAGAATCATTTCTTGACAAAGAAGTGTTGGGACCATAACTAAATAACTTCCTTTGGAAACCTTCTGGTCTTCCAGGGAAGTTTTTCTCAAACCCATTGAGTGGGGTGCTATCAATATGTTCTCCTTTTTCCAAGCTGGGAGAAGATGAGCCAGCCATTAAATTAGCTCTACAGCTCCGGCTCCTAGCTAGTGCTAGGCTTCTGGAACACGACATATCTGCTGCTAATGACCTTGGAGAGGGTTTGCCAGCATCAGGATAAGGACTGACGAGAGATTCAATGGTCTTTTGTACATTATTGAGTCTCTGCTCCAACGCACCACATGTAAAACCATTTGGGATTCGACTCTCCTCTCTATCTCCATTCACAGGGGTTGATGTCATTTCTTGACCTGTTACATCTCTATTCTCGTATGTCAAAGCCAGCATTCCTTCGCTTTCACCATTTGATAAGGCGTGAGATTCGAAGTTCTTGACCCCACTTGACTTGTCCATCTCAATACATTGAACTTCCTTGCAGTATTCATCAGATCTTTCAGCAGTTTCAATGGCATTCTCCTCCAGACGCTTGCCTGAATAGGATCTTATAAACTTTGTTCCAATTGGCAGAGGTGATGAGGTACAATCAGACAAACAAGGGTCTTCATTATTTTCCCTGTGGCAGAGATCCTCAGAATTACTCTCACTCTGTGTGTCGTAGAAACAAGTTGTGTTTGACTTTTTAACACCATTGTTCCGACGATGCCAATCAGCCATACCCGATGCCTCTGATTCTGAATATTCATCTTCCCATTTATCATTCGCATGGTGTTGAGAATTACGATTAATACCAGTCTAAACAAGAAATAAAAGGAGTTAGTATACAAATACAGCACTAAACCAGACTCAGCAAGTGGGCAAAAATATGCACCTCTTGTCTTGAATCTTGATGACGTCCAACCATTCTCAGCAAATCCTCAACCCTCGATTGAGCAAGATCCCGTTGCTTAGTCAACTCCCTAATTTCTTTCTCCATCTGTATGATATAGAACGATGAAATTAGCATAAGCCAAAAGTAACATGGCACTACTAGCTGTATAAACTAATCTTTTGCCAATCCAGGAATAAACGGATTAAGCAGCATCTCATGTATTTTTAAATTGGAGAGTCTCATGCAGACTAGAACATAAAACATGACTTTGGACGTCTTCTAATCATGCAGTTAAATCAAACTACATGGTCTGACTAATGTTAACAGGTGAAGCTATTTAGGCACTGTGCAAACTAAAAGGCTAGGGACCTGAGTCAATATCAATAACTATGGGTGCCTTTGGTGCGTTGTATTGAATTGCATTGGATTGGATTGAATTGGATTATATTAAATTTTGTACAGTACTATGTTCGGTGTTGTAGAGACTATATTATATATTTTAATTTTTTTTATATTATTAAAATAATATTACATAATTTTGTTAAATAATTAAATATTATTTTATTAATTTAAATAATTTAAAATATTTATAAAAAAATAACTAAACATTATTTTATTAATATAATAATTTAAATAATTTCATGAATTAAATTTAAGTATTAAAAAATTATTTTATTAATTTAAATAATTTAAAATATTTATAAAAAAATAACTAAACATTCTTTTATTAATATAATAATTTAAATAAAAAAGAAAAAAATTTTAAAAAAAAAATTGTTCAGGCCGGCGCGGATCTGGAGGGTGTGCGGGCCTGATTTTCTCGGTCAAAGCTGGTCTTTTGACAGCGTGTGCACCATGCGGTAAAACAAGGTAGGCCCGCGCAATGCGGGCCTGCCAAACATGCCCTAAATGTTTTGGCACTAGTTGAAAGTGCTCCAGTTTATGCCATTTATTTGATTCATCTAAGTGAAACTTTATCATCTTACTCTACACTATATGGCTTATCTCCTGGTTTATGTTTGACTGACAATTTAAAAGAACTGTAGTACTGATGCCAGAACCAGACAATATTTCAAGATAAAGATTTAGGGCAAAGAATTCCTTAGAATATTTTGACCATCCATGTATTTCAAGTAAATTTTAAATATATTTCAAATCAACATGCTTATTCACAAAAGAGTTCAAAAATGTGATTTGAACACGGACAAAGCAACAGTGTGTAGGAGTCCCTTTGTGTCCACACGTGTGAACATATTAACAAGTAATTATATATATTTGCAAACTATTACTAAAAGCAAATCCTAACCTTTTGGATCAAAAGATCTTTCTTTCTCAGTAATGCCACATAATCACAAGTTGAGGAAGCAGGGGCAGGACTTCTCAATTCGCTTTCCAATCTAGCCAACTCTTTCTGCAAATGCTTAACCAAGGCCTTATCTGACATGACTACGTTAACCTGTGCTTTCGTGCTAACTTCTTTTGCACAACAGGCAAACAAAAGAGTGTTTCTGGTTTGCTCAACATGGCTTCGTGCAGGGCTCAAAGTGCAAATAATGGCAGTTCTAGCATTGCCACCCAAGCAAGGCTGCAGCATGCGAGTCAACTTAGAATCTCTATAATTGACGTGTCCATGTCTTCCTTTACTGCATCCATCACAGCACACAATGATGAGCAAGTTAATTCCTGCTCTCTATTGCACAAAACTCCAACAACTAGCAATTAAAGAAAATAATAATAATTGCAAAGAAAGGAATTCTAGGGAGCAAATATAAAACTCTTGCTTTTGTTATAGGGATCTCTCTCTGTCTCATACTTCAACAAGTAACAAACAAGCTAGTAGGGTCAAAATATCCCAACCCGCTAATGAGCAATTTTTATCAAATTAGGAAATGTGGATTGATTCATTTATCCATTGACTTCTGCTTGAATTTCAGCTTGAGCCCATTATTAAACTTGTTAAGGTTTCAATCTCAAACTTGAAATTCTAGAAGTTCGAATCCTGTTCGGAAGAAGAGCTCAAGAACCTCCATATTACATTAGTTTCTATCATAAGTATTGTTATTTTATTTGCAAATTTTATGCATACGGAGCATATGAATAATCTGTAGGGGGGACATTGTCCACTTTATGGAACATACTTCTGTACATGCCATAACCATGCAACGCTACACGTGAGTTTAAGCATTGGATTAACAGTGCAGCAGCATGTGGCTGTATCTTTCACCATGATGCGAGCAACCTCCTCCACTAGATCATTCCACACTGTTATAGTTGTATGTAATAAACATAAAACATTATATTTTACACCAAAAAAATTTAATAGGAAAGTTTATTAATCTTGTACAAATTGATACTCATCGCCTTAGGAACCAATTTGACCAGCTTCAATTCTAATTACAATATTCACAAGGAACCCAAGCTTAAATCGAGCTCAATTCAAGTGTCAACTCTGATAGATTTAACTGGGCCAGACTTCAATAACTCAGTTTAGCTTGGCTCAATTTATTGCATCCCCATAATCCAATATGGCAGTTTTTCTCTCATATTAATGATGTGCATTACATCATCAAGTCTAGTAGTTTAACAATTCAATAATAATTAGTATCGGACTATATTCAACTCAGAATTTTCATCTTCAGTGTCTTGCATTTCAAAAAATATCTCAAGTTAAATATTAATGCGAATGACATCTTGGTGTTTAAAGTTCACTTCTGTTGAAAAAATTGATTAGTACTGGGTCCAGAAAAGTTAAATTCATACAACCATCACTTGAAGCCCATTTAAAATTTGATTACTAACCTTAGCTTGCGAATGACAGTGCTCAGAGTCAGTAAACTGCGGTTTATGTAGCAACCTTCTTTCAATCTTGCCCCAGTTGATAATGCCTGGGATGCACGCTCACTCCCCGCCAAATCAACAAAATTCTGCACAAAATATGAATTTGGAATAACTTATTTTTATACCTTTTACATTTAAAAAATGAAAAAATCAATTTTCCAGTGAATTCTAGGTCCTTACCACACTGGCAGAAAGGGTGGTTGAATTTTCTTTGCCTAAGAACTCTCGAGCAGAACTTTCGATTGTCTAAACAAATAAGTATAAAAGAGGTATAAATTGCAAAGTACTACAGCACTCCATGATGACAATACGTGAAAAATTGCTCCAACCAGAAAAGAAAATAGATGAAGGGGCAAACCAATCTTATGATTTGATGAGATCTGGAGCTTTTTTCATTAAGTAAGGTCTCCCCTATCCTTCTTTGAGCTGTAGAAAAGAATAAAAACATAATTCATAAACATACAAAATCATCCAGTAAATAAGTGGACTTTGTAAGATGCCTTACCATCACAAATTGAAAGCAGCTCTTGTAAATGATTCCAGTCTTTCAGACTTTCTTCCGTTATTTTCTCCACAACAATCCCTTTCTGATGAAACCAAAACTCATGAGAGAGAATTTGGACACTCATTGGATGAAACTAATAGGGATAACGACATTCACCTCTGGATCATCTAGCAGCCTAAGAGGAGTATTATCTGTACTGAGAAGGTCCCTTATAGCTTCATTGTAGATCTCCATTGCTGAGAACTTCAGAACAAATGCTCTTTCTTCATGCTGAAAGTATCAACATTCCTTGCCTTTAGAAAACAATAATTTTGAAGAAATGTAACAGTGAAAATTAAAATCAAGCAAAACTAAAAAAGCTCATTACCCTATGTATATAGTCAAATATATCTGCTACTGTGTACTCAGTTATTCCAGTCATTGTGTATGTCTTTCCGCTGCTTGTTTGCCCATATGCAAAAATACTTGCTGCGAAAAGGAAAGTGGTGAAGATGTTTTCACTTCTCATAAAAATTAAGGACAGTTAAAAAAGACATCATATAACAATATCATACTTACAATTAATACCACTAACAACTGAAAGTGCAATTTCTTTAGCTCCATCTTCGTACACTTGCCTTGTAGAGCAGTCACCTCGAAATACTCTGTCTATCACCAAAAATAGAGCAAACAAAAGACAAAGTAAAAAAATAAATAGATCTCAATGAACTTGTACAAAACTACTATAACTTTCTATAGAAACTGCTTCTGAATCTATAGTGTTGGTGTTTGATGCATCACCTTCACTAAATTTTAAAGTACAGAAATGCAAGCTCCAGTCATACAAAAATCATAAAGATCTGACCATTGATATGCCCTAGGCTTTTAAGCAAAAAATTATATATTATAACTGAATTAAAAAAAAAAAAAAGGCCCAGGCTTACCATATTACCAATGCATCCATTACGTCAATTGATAATTACAATGAAATTCAATGCACCTAATTATTAGATCAAACACTATCAAAGTTCCACCAGAAAAGGGAACATGTTGTCTTGCTTGGGTGCAAAAAAATCCACTAGATGACATAAAACATGAAAAGCTAATCCTCGTTTTTACTCACTACAGTGATATTATAATTTGTAATGTTAACCGAACAAGATAAGAACATTTTCTGTACCAAATGTATAGGCAGATGGAAATGTGGATCCTTCCCGAAGGGTGTTCCGGTATAAGATAGTGGTGTCATTGATGCATTCCCAATCGGCAGCTTCATTTGCTGCAATCTCCTTCTCACTCAAAGGCCTCAACCTCACCAAAACAAGAATCTTCTCCTCATGAGCACTTGCCACTTGCATCTTCTCCATCTTCATTAGCTCTTCTCCACCAACAGCCCCCATTTTTTACACTCAATCTTCGTTATTTCAAACCAGCCTCCCACCACTCCTCTCAAGAGAAGCCCATAATTTACAAATCTTCAAATAGGAAAAAATACACTCAATTAGTGAAACACTCAGTCAATCCTGCTTTCCCAAAATGCAAGGCATTTTGAATGTGGTTAACAGCAAGGTTGTTGCAGTTGCCAAAAATATACCAGCTTCAACACACTACCAAGTTAACTGCAACGCTAATCATGGGCATTACACTATTATCCAAGCAACCCTATTATAATGAACTAGAATAACAAAGAGACTAACCACAGGCTACATCATCAACAACAAACTAATCATGGATTTTAACCAACCAACCCAAAAAGGGACACTTTAATAAAATCAAAATTTAAATTTAAAAAAAAAATGCTAATAACATCTGGTTCTGGCCCCCTGGGGCCTAAAGATAGTCATGGGTATCAAACAACCACCTAAAAAACAAAGATAATAACAAAACTAAGGTTTAATCAGGTGGTTAAGATTAAATCTCTTACCTAATCTTTAGTCCTAAGCTTTCTTAAACCCAAAAAAAAATGATTTTTTTTCCTCAAAAGCTGTCAATTGCAATGTCAGAAACAGAAAACTTATCACAGTGGCGACCAACCATGCTTGAAAGCCAAGCAACGAAACTCCATATTTTAAACTTGTGAATATTTATATTTATTTACCTTCAAACGCCGAGTCCTTGTCAAGAAACCGTTACTGAACAGGCTTTTTAGCAATGCAGTTCAGATAAAGTACAGAACAACAACACTGAATACATATCAAAAGCCATCACTTAAAACGCTGTCGTATTCAGCTGTCTCTTCCGCTCTGATCTGAATCAGTTCATTCACAACTCCTCTTCGATATCTGTGGAAAAAATTAAATAAAAATAAACTTACACAAGCAGTAACATTAAATGCTTGTGAGATCCGATTTCAATGAAATTAAACGTTACTGTTCAATAAAACAATTTTAACGGTAACAACATTACAACTAATCTCTTACATAAATCTGATTAATCTTACCTTCAAAGATTGAAAATTAATTCACATTCAAAATCTTAAAAAAAACAATTTAATAGAAATAAAAATCAGTAAACTGAGAAGACTAGTCATGTAGTTAATGAAGGATAAAATGGAGAATTTGAGTTAAAACGAAGGGTAAAATGGTGAAAAAAAGAAAAGAAATGTATAGATTAGAAACCAACATGAACTGCACCGACTACTGAGAGTTTATGGAACAGGGAAAAATCGGCGATTTTTCACACTCCCACGACCTAAACAAACGGAGAAAAAGAGAGAGAGTTCGTTTTGAGTTTCTAAGAAATAATAATAATTTTAAATAATAATTAAAAAAAAAAAAAGTATTTCTTTTTCTCTTTATGTTGTTCTCATTTGAGGGTGACAGTGGAACTAATGGTGAAGCTCCGAATCTGACGCGGCGTCAACGTCGTTTTAAGTTTCCCTCTCGTCGTGGCCATGAGGGCTGGAGGAGTGGAAAGACGATTATGTCCTTCTTTTCGTTATGGATTAAGAAAGGGAAGCACGTGAATTAAAGATATTGGTCAGCTGGCCTCCCGCCACGTGGATTCGGTGCTTTTGTCAGCCTTTACCTTTGTCTCCGATCTCATTGATTGATCAATTTCTATTCACCGTCTGATTTTTATTTATAATAAGTATTTAACAGATTTTTATATTATTTCCTTCTCTCGGATTCGCATAAAAAACCTAAATTGATATTTGATATGGTTTTTAATTTTTAATTCTGATTTTTTATTTAAAATATTGATTAGGATTCGATTTTTTCGTCCTGCTCAAAAACTAATATGATATTTATAATTTTTTTTTATCTCGAACTTAATTTTGAATTATTCGAAGAAGAATATGAAACTAGTTTTGGTATCAATTAAATTCATTAAGCTCACAAAAGAGTACATATTTTTTCTCTCTTTTTTCGGAAGGATAAAAAGTTGTCGATTTCAAGCAGATTAAAATCTAGTAATCTTTACGTTACAATAAACCAAATATTAACTTATATGTTAATGTAGAAAGTGACAATCATACAAGTATTTGAAGGGAGAAATGGTCCTAATTGGACTCGGCATTTGTTGTGTGTGGTAAGCATGTGGTTTCTTTTATTAAAATCATAAACTATTAAGACACCAAACCGACCTAACGCACAATTTCTTTGACAAATATAGCACACGACTCAAAAGTTGAATAATAGGTTTTCATGGTAAATTACAATTTAATTTTTTTAAAAAAATTAATAACAAAATAGTATGTACTAAAATTTTATATTTTTAGTATTCTGCATTATTTTAGATAATTTTATGACAATGAAAATTTTAAAATTTTGGAGTTAAAAATGAATTTGGATCTAGAGCTAATATGTGTTAAGTTTTTCGCCTCCAAGGCTTGTTGGCAAATGGCTTAAAACTTAGTTGTTAGGTTTTGAGTTCGAGTTAAGGGGGTGCATTTATTATAAGAGTATGGGACAGCCGAGAGTTTTATATACTCCGCTTAAACTCGGATCAAATGATTTTGTGGTGGGGTTTCCAACGTTTCCAAAAAAAATATGTTAAGTTTTTTGTAATTTTCTAAATGTATGATTAAAATTTTATTATATTTTTTATTTTTTAAAAAAAAAAATTCATTATAAAACTCAAATCTAACTACAAGTGTATTAACCTTTATTCCAATTGTAATTATTTTCTCAAAATTAAATTCGGCCAAGGAACTTAGGCTCCAAAAATCCCTATTTTTGCTTGCACCAACGAGCTAGGACAGTGAAATGAAACACAAAATCAACTCCAAAATTTTGATATGGAGGAGGCAGAGATTGGGCTGTTTCAGTCGTGAAGAGGGGAAGTGTTGCAGACAGCTTTCATGAGAAACAACAAGAGCATGAAGACTTCATGCAGTAAAATCCAATTTCCACCGAAAGCATGATTGCAGTGATGAAGGCAGAGTGAAGTTGGCATGAAGCTGGATTCAAGTTGTCAAACCGTGTGTTACTGTAGCACGCAGTTTGAGGGGGAGATTTGTTGCAGACAGCTTTCATGAGAAAAACACAAGAGCATGAAGACTTCATGCAGTAAAATCCAATTTCCACCAAAAGCATGATTGCAGTGATTGAAGGCAGAGTGAAGTTGGCATGAAGCTGGATTCAAGTTGTCAAAACCGTGGTTTTACTGTAGCACGCGGTTTGGGCAGTATATAAGGAGCCCTAAATCCATTGTTAATCCTACCCCAGAAATCCGAAATTGAGTGAGAATAGAGAGTAAAGTGGTGTGAGAGTTTTTTGTAAAGCTTTGATTTGTAAGCTTTGTAATTCTTTTGTGAGTAATATAAAAGAAGAGTTTTCTCTCACATCACCTCTATTTTTGTGTGTTTTATCACAACAGGAAGAAAAAAAGGAAGAAGTTGTTCGCATGAGGGAGAAAAAGAAAGAAAATGGCGTGACTGAGGAGATAATATATCATGTTTTGAGTGTATATGACATCTCTCTCACAGCAGCTGGTCCCACACCTGAGCGGAAAAACAAAAAAAAAACAAAAGAAGAAAAGAAAAGAGGAGAAATATCTAGATTTGGGAATATTGGGCTGGGGCTTTTGGAAATAATGGGTTGGGCCATACATTTAATCATTCATTTCATTATCACTTTCATTTATTATTATTATTATTATTATTATTATTATTATTATTATTATTTTACAGGTATTAAATTATCCTCCCCTCAAAGAATCCGTCCTCGAATTCAAAAGTAATGTGAAATGATAACAGAGAGATAGTTTACTAACCATATTCAAACAGATGTGGATATTGCCAACACATAGCATCCTCAGGTTCCCATGTTGCTTCATGATCACTATGATTTTGCCATATAACCTTTACCGACGGTATATTCCTAGAAATGAGCTTCTTTATATCTCTATTAATTATGGCAACTGGTTGTTCTGGATATGTCAGATCCTGACGTAAATCCAATACATGGGACTCATCAAGAATATATTTCCTGAGCATGGATACATAAAACACCTGATGTACCTTGTCCATGGTAGGTGGTAAAGCTAGTTCATAAGTCATTTCTCCTAATTTCCTTAAAATTTGGAATGGCCCAATATATCGTGGACTTAACTTCTCTTTTTTACCGAAGCACATACTCCCTTTAAATGGAGAAACCTTCAAGAACACGTAATTTCCAACCTGAAACTCAAGTTCTCTCCGCCTATGATCTGCATAAGACTTTTATTTACTTTGTGCAGCCTTCAACCTTTCTTTAATCAATTTAACTTTTTCTATTGAGTCTTGAATTAAATCCGGACCCAATAATTTAGTCTCCCCAACTTCAAACCATCCCATGGGAGATCGACACTTACGCCCATACAAGGCTTCAAAGAGTTCCATTTGAATACTAGAATGGTAGCTATTGTTATAAGCAAACTCAATTAGCGGCAGATACTTGTCCCAGTTTCCCTCAAAATCTAAGGTGCTGGCTCTCAACATATCTTCCAAGTTCTAGATAGTACGTTCGGATTGCTCATTTGTATGGGGGTGAAAAGATGTGCTAAACTATAGCTGAGTACCCAAAGCCTATTGGAAAGACTTCCAAAACTTTAAGGTAAACTGTGTACCCCGATCAGAAATAATCGAAATGGGCACACCATGTAATGACAAAACGTTATCCAGGTAGATCTGGGCATACTGAGATGCCAAATAGGTGGTCTTTGCTGGAAGGAAATACGTCGATTTCGTCAGTCTGTCCATAATCACCCAAATCGAGTCAAAACCTTTTTGTGTCCGTGGAAGACTCGTAACAAAATCCATGGAGATTTTTATCCCATTTCCATTCTGGAATTTCTAACCCCTGAAGAGTACCTACAAGTTTCTGATGCTCCACTTTCACTTGTTGACAGGTGAGGCTCTTAGATACAAATTCTGCCACATCTATCTTCATTACTTCCCACCAATAGAGCTGTTTTAAATCTCGATATATTTTTGTCACACCAGGATGCATATTATAAGAAGATGCATGGGCCATATCCATTATATTTCTCCATAACACCCTATTTGTAGGCACCACAATACGGTCATTAAACCGCAACACATCTTGTTCATCGACCCGAAATTCCCTTCTATCACCTTGTAGTACACTGTCATTTATGTTCTGAACATATTAATCAATTGTTTGTGCCTTTGCTATCTTTTCAACAATAATCGACTTAACTTGAATTTGTGCCAACAATATTCTGCATTCAGAAAGCTGAAGTTCCACTCCACTTTATAAACACTTGTGTAATTCTCGTACTCTCCTCCTTCTATCGATCGATAAATAAGCTAGGCTCCCAACTGATTTCCTGCTCAGCGCATCTGCCACCACATTCCCTTTACATGGGCTGATACAAAATAGAGCAATCATAATCCTTCAGAACTCTACCCACTTTCTTTGCCCCAGATTTAAATCTTTCTGATAAAAAATATACTTCAAACTTTTGTGATCAGTGTAAACCTCAAATTGTTCACCGTATAATAATATCTCCAAATATTAAGAGCAAATATTACGGCAGCCATTTTTAAGTCGTAGGTAGGGTAATTTTGTTCATACGGTTCAGCTGCCTAGATGCGTAAGCAATAACTCTGCCATGTTGCATTAACACGCAGCCCAAACCTATTTTAGAGGCATCACAAAACACCACAAAACCACCAGAACCTGATGGTAAAGCTAGTATCAGGGTCGAGGTCAACCGCCTCTTCAGTTCTTGAAAGTTCTTCTCGCATCCATCAGTCCACACAAATTTAACCCATTTTTGAGTCAGGCGGGTTAAAGGCGCTGCTATGTTAGAAAAGTTTTCCACGAACCTTCTGTAATAACCAGCTAGCCCTAGAAAACTCCTAATCTTTGTAACACTTGTAAGACGTGGCCAATTGCACCACTTCCACTCTCTTCATATCCACACTAATACCATCTTTAGATACCACGTGCTTCAAGAACTCACTTCAGTTAGCCAAAATCCGCACTTGGAAAACTTCGCATATAACATATGTTCATTCAAAGCCTGTAAGGTCATATGCAAGTGACGCTCATGATCTCTAGTGCTCTTAGAATAAATCAATATATCATCAATGAAAATGACCACAATTTGATCCGAAAACGGTCTAAATACTCGATTCATTAGATCCATGAATGCTGTCGGAGCATTTGTGAGACCGAAAGACATAACCAGAAACTCATAGTGCCCGTATCAAGTCTGAAATATTGTCTTTGGAATATCCTCCCTTATGATCTGAAGCTGGTGATAATCTAACCGCAGATTAATCTTCGAAAAATATTGAGCTCATTGTAATTGATCAAACAAATCATCAATCCGGGTTAAGGGATATTTTTTCTTGATAGTAACCTTAATCAACTACCGATAATCAATATACAACCGGAGAGTACCATCTTTATTTTTAATAATAACACGGGCGCGTCACATAGAGAAGTACTCGGCCGAATAAAACCTTTATCTAGAAGGTCATGGAGTTGAATCTTTAGCTCCTTCAACTCAACTGGTGCCATTCGGTATGGAGGGATAGAAATAGGTTGAGTCTCTGGAACAACGTCAATGCAAAACTCAATCTCCCTCTATGGTGGTAGTCTTGGTAACTCTTCTGGAAACACATCGGGATACTCCATAACCACCGGGACCTCATTAAGTCCCACTTGACTCCCTTATGTATTAATCACATATGACAAATAACCTTCACATCTTTTCCAAAGCAATCTACGTGCATAGATTGTCGAGATCAAATTATTAGGAACCTCACTCCCGTCCCCCTGAAATTTTACTTTTAATTCCCCTGGAATCCGTAAGGTCACCACTTTCTCCCTACAATCCAAAGTGGCGTGATACTGATGAGTGAAAAATATATCAATATTTACCATCCTTTTTTACTTAATATTTTGTATGATTTCTCGAGTTTTATGAACGTTTTGACGTGTTTTAGTTTATTTTACAGATAAAATAAAACAGAGACTCAATGGAATCAATCAGGATGGCATGTGGAACAAATAAGGGTAAAAACTAGACTTGACATCTAGATTTTGGAGGTTGCAAACTTGAAATGACGTTCTAACGAAGTACAATTTCGGAAATTTCAACTTTGCGTAATTTTCATATTTTGGCCATAACATTTTACTCTTATATCGGATTGAGGTGATTAAAGTTCCAAATGAAAGAAGACTCAAAGATATACAACTTTGATGTTCATAAGATGTTTCAATTCTGACGTTTGCAAGACCGAAATTGATGAAAAATCCAAAGTTTGTTATGTGTAATTACTAAAGTCATTATCAAAAATAAAATAAAAAAGTGGAAAATGAAAATTTATAATTGTCAAACTTGCATGTTTGGTGGAGAATTTGGCGGAGTGTTTGGTGCCATGTTTGGTGGAGGTAAAATTTTGCCTATAAATAGAGCTTGATTTCATTTGTAAATTTCATATTTTCCTTCAGGTTTCTCTTAAGGAACTTGAGAATTGTATCTTGTGTGTTTATTTTCGGTATTTTAATTATGTATTTTTATTTTTAGTAATAATAGTTTGTAGATTTTGTATAGGGGCCCTGGAGATCCTGCAAAACAAAGATGTAGGGTGAGCGTGAAGGGTCTACCCACCGGTGTGGTGGTTGCCGTAGGCACTCCGACGCTCAAGTCAGTAAAGGGACTTAAGAAAGTTATGATGGAGAGGGCAAGGTTAGAAGCTACCTTGAACTTCTATAGGGTGGAGGGACAAGGTTAGATACTACCTTGAGCCTCGTTAGGTGTCGTGAGGGCGATAGATATGAGATATAATAGGCTTTGTGATAATCTTCAAGTAATGAGTAAGAGAGCTTGTTGTTCCCCCCTTCCTCTTGGATTCATGTTCCTTATATATCCATGGTATAGTCATGTGTGCCTTTACTGATTGTCTTTTGATTATTTGCCCGTTAGAACATGGTAACAGTCAACCTAATGAAGTGTCATTACTGCTTGTAGGTTGGAACGGATGGATTGTGGGTGACATTAATAAGCCTGGGCGTTACGTGGCTCCTCCCTGGGCTTGGGCTTATGAATCTTTAGGCCTCTATTCACTTTAATCATTGGGCTTCCTTCTGAGGTAGAAACTTGGGCCCGAAGTAAAAGGACGAAATTGCCCTTGTCCCAAATTTGGCCCGTACATAGTTTGTGTTGTTGGTAATTATCTAAGGTCCCAAGATCAAACAAGACATGAAATAATGTGTGAACACACCAACGGAGGTAGCGGAATACTCACATTGATCGGTTATGTCGATTTGGAGACGATTCAAGCCCAAAAACGCACTGCCTTGATCTCACCACTGCAACAGTCCACTGTCCTACAAAAACAGAAAATTGAGTGAAGAAACGGAGCTCCGAGCTTCGTCCAATGGATCCCGGCTCATCGGTGAACCTCCCTACCACCTTCGCAAGACTCGTAGTGTGCTAGCACTTGCGGTTTTCACCATGAAAACCCAACTCTTGGCTTCCCTTGCTCACGGTTTTTGGCTTCCAAAACCAGTAACATGTTTCAGTTTGGGCGTGAGGTGAGAAGAGAGAATGAGAGAGTTTGAATTGTGTATTAAGTTATTAAAATGATTTACCAAAAATCAATTTATATTTATGCCATAATTTTCATTAAATTAATAATAAAATTATGACACATAACATGCAATGGCTTAGAGTGTCAAACACTCAAACTCCATGCAATGACATTGAGTGCAATGTACACAATCTACATGCAAAGCATTAGAATGACATGTGTCATGTGGGCCCCACACGTTTCCAAATGAAAGTGGGCCCACGTGCACTCACGCGTTCGGGTTCGATATTTCCGAAATACCGAGCTTATGTCGCGACGTTAATTCAATCGAATTTAAATAAATAATTGCGCCTGGCGAAATTATTATTTACGTCGCTAACGAATTAATTCTAAATTAACTCGTTTGCCCGAATTAAAATCTGATTTTAATTCCGCGTCGAAATCTAATTTCGTCTAATATATCGAATATATTAATACATCGATTAATTCCGAATTAATCGTTCTCTCTCTTTAGACGACATTTTATCCCAGATAAAATATCTCCGTTATTAATCCTAGATTAATTTTCTCTCTCTTCTGTATAATCCCAGATTATTCAAGAGTGCGAGTTGTGCGTCATCGGTGGATTATCGGGAAGCGACCCATGAGATCCCCGGATAATCTGGCAGTAAATACGGTCGTCGGAGTATCCGAATCACGTACGTACCAAGTACTACGTTCTACCGATTTACGAGACAAGGTCGACTCCTAGCAAAGCACCAAGTCTACCTAATTCTCCGGACATATCCATTAAAGAATATTTAAGATCTGTATCAAGCGTAGTATACTAATGTATTGTGCATATCGGCCCAGTATCGGATAATCACGTGCTAGGGCTGGGGCTGGATAAGTGTCTGCCCCGTCCGAAACACATATCGGATGTCTGGTAACTAGTCTCTATAATCGGATATTCATGACCTGGTCATAATATCACGATTGGATGCGCATCACTTTAAGAGCACTAATACCGTATCCTGCGTGACATCATCTCCATTATGACTGGAGTGACACTTCCGTCTTGACATCACATCCAATACACTACGATTCTCAATATACCCGGCATTGGCGTACACAGAACCAGTTACAGTCCTAGACGACCTCAACTAAAGTATATCGATTGTCGTAAGCATTAGCGATGTAAGTCTCAGGTTAAGACTATACACACCTACCTTGATTTCGGCCTCCCATAGACACATAGCCATAATACCAATGGGATTCCGAGGGGTCTATCCAGAGCGAAGCTGTTTCCCGTACCATCGGTGAAACACGACCTCCTATCGCACTTGCATAAGTATCCAATACTTATATATATATGAGAACTATGTCGTTGTGCCCTCACAACGCGCACAAGTGCAATACTAGCCTATTCCGCATTATCGATGTCCAGTCTCGATAATACTACGGCTAGGGATATTTAATGATTAATCCTTCGTGGACTGATACTGTCTCATATCATCTCAATCAAGGAACTAATCATAGGGACCTCTCTTCATTTATATATCTATGGTGATCTAATCACAAATGACGAGAGTGCAATTTCCTTGTTACATAGTTAATTTGCTACAGCAACACAATGATCTGTGCAAATAGTGACGCTATGGGTCATATTATCCAACATGTGTATTTTTACTTTCTTTTATGTTTAGTAATTAATTTCCGATGGGGAATGGTGAAACCTTTAATATGATAAGGTAGATTAATCTCACTTAATTTATAATATGGAAATTATAATTTAATAATATGGATTAAAGTTGACACCGCCTATATGATCGGTCTTTAGGTGACAAATGATTACCACCTATATGGCTGGTTTATGGATAAATAATAACCCTGCCTTTATGGCTGGTTTGACTTAATTAGGTAACATTGAAAATTTATATATTATTCTACATTTGAAATATTAAAGGTGGATTCCCTAACCCCCAGCATTTTATTTTTAATCTAGGTAAGTGATGAAACACAATATTCACAAGTTTAATAATTGATTTTCTTTATATAATGTGTGATGTTTTGGCTTGTTTATTGAATCTTAACCTTAATACTTCTTGTTGCTTGATCACCAATAAGATTGATGTGGTAAACTTAAAATAAACTTGGAAAATGGATTTTAGGTTTCAGTCTTAGATTCAATAGCTCACGATCTCACCTTAGAGATTTCCTTCCAGGATAGGAATATACATGTCGGGCGTGGGTAGCCACAATTGGAACTTGAACTTAATAAATCTGGAGTTTCTTAATTAACATAGGAATATAGTTAATTGGGTTACTTTAGGTGTTTGCATCTGACTATCGGAAGAGACTTTTACATATCTTTGTGTTCCAGGTTAACAACTGATTTATTACACATGTATATGAGAATCAATTCACCATTAGAGTAATATTGAGCCGATTCACAACCCTAGATGTTTTCTTTATTATTAATTTCTTTTATTTATGTTTTGTATTTATATTTTTATTTATTTAATTACACCATCTTCGACCAACAAACAATCATTTCCTACATTAATTAGATACTTGTAAATAAATAGCATCAATAATTAACATCGTATAAATTAAGTCATTGTGGGATCGATATTTTTATATTACTTGAACGATACGTGCGCTTGCGTAACGTGTGTGATTTCACCGATTAAGTTTTTGGCGCCGTTGTTGGGGACTTATTTTTCTTACGTTATTAATTTTGAAGCTATATAATTTACTTGTATCTAATTTTATTTATTTTGATTTTTATCTTTTCATTTTTATTTGTTTTATTTTCAGGTGGTTGAAAATGGATCCTTATTGGGCGACAGAAGCATTAAGAATTTTAAGAGGTGGAGATACACCCCACATCTGAGAGATACAGTCCGTTTTTCTAAGGCATGTTGTCCAACCCAATAATTATTCATGGATGTCAGAGCCAATCAACATGATATTTGCTCAAGCATTTCAGAATGCAATGATTAGATGTGAGATATGTGATGGTAACCACCCATGCGATCAATGCATGTACCAGTATAATTTAGGGTGGCAGAATTATCAGAATCATTTTTGGTATGTCAATGAAGAACCAACATATTTCACTGAACCATATTCTCCATCTTTTCCACTATCAACCTATGATCTTCATCAAGAACCAGAACCATCAGAGGAAGAACGATTAATGGATATGCTCAAGAAACACGATGAACAGATGACTGACATGTTCAAGAAACGGGAAGCAATCTTTCAGAGTCAAGCATCAATCATACAAAGTATGGGTGAGCAAAACCGGTTTCGGTTCCGATTCCGGTTCCGGTTCTGGAACCTACCCGGAAAAAATTGGTTCCTAACTAAGTGGAATCAGAACCTACCCAATTAAATAGGGTACCCTATTAATCAGTTTCGGTCCGGTTCTAAATTACCCTATTTATATAATATTGTCAAACTTTGAAAATGTAATTATTTGATTTATTTCTCACACTTGAATTAGTATATTACATAAATATTATATAAATATAATAAAAAAAAAAACAGAAAATAGAAAGAGAAACAACAGATAGCAGGAGAAACAAAAGAAAATAGTAGGAGAAATAGAAAAAATAGCAGGATAAACAATAAAAAACAGAAGCAGAAACAACAAAAGAAACAACAATATTAGGCAGAAAACAACTGAAGAACTGGACTTCACCATCTTTGCTTCCTTCAAACTGGAAGAGCACTTTTTTTTTTTGCCCAATTTTGGTAAAGTTAAATTTGTTCCCATCAAAAGGCTGGAGGACCTTGTCAAGACATAGTTCATTGGTCTCTTCTTCAAGTGGCGCCCCTCATTCAGCTGACCAATGAAACCATACTGACCAGGAATGACCTAAACCAAGAAATAACATATAAATCTCAATGAAACCAATCAACAAAAAAAGCATTCATTTTCTAGAGGAAAGAAGAGGAACAATAAGAAGACCTTGATTTCACAGGCTGTGATGTCATAGCGAAATAGTCCTATCTACATGTGATCCTCCCACTACAATGAAATTGAAAACCAATTTAACAGTTGTTTCAGGTAAACAAAAGCTAAAACTAAACAAAAAAAAAAAACATAAAGTTAATTTCAATATTCATCTTTTCATAATTTTCTTAACAAAATTTACCTCGTCAAGTAAGAGCGAGTCGAGAAATGCAACCGAAGTCTATGTCCGTGGCTCCGTGCACATCCTTATAAGTTTCAATCTTGCTAACCTTCTTGAAAACATATAAATGAAGTTTAGCTCATATTTGAACAAAAATAACCCAAATAAAATCACTCCATGAACAGGTCAAAAATGTAAAAATCAACCAGGAAAAAAAATTCACAGAAGCATTTAAACAGGCACCTTGAATGCAACATTTGTTCATATAATTTCTCCACTCCTGCCTCCGTGACAAGCATCAACGGCATCCCCCGCCTCCCCTTTCTGGTAATTCGAAACAACTGTAGGAACCCTCTTGATCCTCAACATCTTTTGTTAAAAGAAATAATAATTCTTGCAAATATTAAATTGAATTCCATAGTAAGAGTAGGATCCCATGAATATATTTCGACTCACAACTTTGGCATGATCTCGCCTACGTATATTCATTAGGTAGACAACTCATTGTCAATCACTCACCAGTGACTCATGATTTTGGTCCTAACCGTTTCTCGTTATGACAGCTTTGGCACATTCACAAGGAGGCGTATCAAGGCTTCACTTGTCAATGACAAACTCAAGCTACCGATGTAGTCCTGACAGCTTCGGCACGTTCAGGATTTTCACTTTCACTTGAATTTATCTAGTATTAATATACAACCGACATGGATAAAATTCCATAACCTACACCCTCACAGCTTTGGCATGATCTCGGATGCAGTTATAGAAAGATACCCATTTACCGTACTGACAAGACGGATCAAGAAACATGTTTTCAATACACGTCACTTTACAGCCTTATTTTAAGCGAGGATTTTCCTCAAGAAAGCTATACTCTACATAAAATGCAGAATTTTAATCTAAATCATTTTCTAAACAATTCAATTCTACCTATAGAAAACATAACTTAATTTAACCATTAAATTTCCGTTACATTTCCGTTAGTATAGAACCGAAAAGTCAAGAAACTTATATAGATTATATGCATGTGTGAACATTAAAATTGGATTAAATATCACATATCAAGCTTGAATAATGTAATGGATAAAGCATCAGACCTTATTTGATACCATTTTGTTGGGGTTTTGGGTGAAGGGCGCGGCGGAAGCGCTGTTCGGGTGAAATCGTAATTTTAAAAACTTTTTCAAATTACCGAATAAATTATTCAATATCTAATATGAATAATTTATTCATATTTCACATAAACCTATTTATTCGATATCAAATAACGACATAAATATATATAAAACGTCACAAAACTTTTAAGAAAAATGTTTTTCCGTAAAATAACGCAAAACATATTTTTGATCGAACCGACCACCCAACACTTTGGAGAGTGCCCAAGTCAGCCCCAATAGTGTTGGGGCAATTCATGGGCTGCCCGAACAGTGACGAACTCACTGTTTGGGCAGCCGTCACCCAGTTGGCTCAAAAGTCACCCGGTAATACCGTTTTTCGCTTATTTCAACTCTGAAATACTTTCCGGAAATTCTTCAAATTCATCAAAAAATTTCCAGTTTATCCAGAACTGATCCAAAAACTGAAATTACCCAATTTCATGTTTTAAATCTAATTTTTCAAGATTCATCAAATTAATCAAAACACCAATCAAAGTCACCACACATGAACCACCCAAGAACAATTCTAGGCATTACAAGAGTGGTCATAACACTCTAGAATGGAAACATATCATCTAATGATCAAATTGGACAAAAATTACAATAATTTCATCCAAAATACTTCACACATGCATCACCACTTCCATTTTCATCCACCACAACCAAAAGCCCCAAATTTAAGAAACAAAGGAATCCTAGAACCATTCTAACAATTCAAGAAAACAAGAAACAAATTTCCAAGCTCAAGAAGATTTAGGATTACCTTTAATCTCTATTTTCCTAAGCTTTTTTTCTTGAATTTCCTTCATTTTCTTCATGATTTGTTCAAAGCAAATTCTAGGGCTTATTTTGTGAGAGTTTCAGCCATGGATGGATAACGGAATGAGAAAACCAATTTTTTTTTTATTTCAAAGAGATGATGACCGACTTTGAGGGCTAATTTGGTCATTTGTCCAATTTAAATCAATTAAACATAATAAGCTTTAATGTTAAACAAATCAAATTTGCAGACATTAGGCTTAATAAAATCATGCCATGTGTTTCAATAATAACTAAACATATTTCACAACATTTATGAAATATGGATATTATTTATCTATTCAAATATTTAACAATTAAATATCTAAATAATTAATTAATATAATTATTATATATATATGTATTTTTATTTATATTAAATAACAAATACATATATTAATGGCATGTGTCAAAATCTCATTTGACGATTAATTAATGTGTATCTAATCGAATTATGTATCAAATATAAATACACAATAATTACGATTGACCAAAAATACCCTATGCATGTGTTATCATTTAACGATTAAACGATCCGAATTAACTCATTTAATCCGGTGAAGTATTATGAATAATCTGTATTATTCATAACGCGTTGCCCAAGTGCTCAACGAGTACACTTCATATTGTGGGACTCTCTAAGTTTATGTTTATCCATCATGAAATCCAATTTCGTGTCCATAATTCACCCACTCATGAATTATGACGACCACAGATAATCTCGCTAAATTATGCAAGTCGAGGTCATTGCATACGTATAATCCCTCTGTTACTGGCTATCCATATTATACCTGGGATATAGATGAGAACGTCAAATCCGTTCGGTATAATATAGTCAACTTTCAATTTACGATCTCTAAATAACACTCGGAACTAATTTCCGAAGTTATACCACGGCCATGAATTTACTAGATCACAAACATGTGCATGATGCTTATGCCCTATACACAGGACTGACAGATCCTCTCTTGATACGCACTAGATATCATGAGCATCAATCCACACCCAACGAACATGTGGAGGTCTGATCTAAATAGATCGGTGACGTGACTACCATCAAAGTGTGGAGGATAACTCAAATATCCCACTGTGGTATCTCAAGTCGAATGACCACTATGCTCGCTCAACTCGAGAAGATTCCTATTGACGTTGGTGTACCTTATATTAGGAAATCTTTAGTGAGTCATTCCGTGTTTATCAAATAAACACCTACATTTCTATACGAGACTTATGGTTTATTGGGATAAACCATCGGACCAAGTCACGATATACGACATGTACTGGTCTCAGCGGATTTTACTAATCGACCCGTGTTAGTAAATCTTGACCGGGAACTTTATTTAAGGATATACATCTTATAGTGCGCTTCCCAATGTCAATTACAAAATACGTTGTAACTGTGCACTACATTGTAAATCCTATCCTAGGGTGTTTGTCTAATATACACGTATCACTAAATCAGATTTAGTTTCGATCTAATTGTAATTGAATATCCAATAGTAATTAGATCGAATATGTGTATAAAAGACAATGGTGCTACCAATAAATTAGTAATATTATGGAAAATGAAATTGCTCGTATTTATGAATCGGACATAAATACGATCCAGATTGGTACTCTGAGCACCAACCATAACACGTATAAATATAGGAAAATATATCCACTTTCTATCTCTTTGACATATGCACATTTTGAAACATTCGTTGATTTTAAAATCATTTGTCATCATCGTATGATCAAAAATTTCATGCCATTGTTTCGGTGCTTGCTTCAAGCCATATAATAACTATACCAATTTATAGAATTTCTTCTCTTGTCCTGGAGTTATAAACCCTCCAGGCTGTTCCTATAGATTTCTTAATCTAATTCTCCATTCAGAAAGGTTGTTTAGACATCCATTTGATGAATTTCTAGCTTTTGTAGAGCTGCAATTGCTATTATCATCCTAAGGAATTTATTCTCGTTACCGAAGAATATGTATCAAAGTAATCAAGGCATTCTCATTGCTTATAACCCTTAATTACAAGTATAGCTTTATACTTATTAATTGAGTCATCATCTTTCATTTTCCTTTTGAATATCTATTTGGACCCTAAAAGTATACATCCTGGAGGAAGATCTCCTAAATCCCAAATATGATTTTGTAACAAGGATACAACTAAATTGTTAATGGAATAATTCCACTAAGTGTCTTCTGGTGAATATATAGCTTCCTTGAAGATCTGAGGTTCACTTTTTAGCAAATAGATCAAAAAATCTGGACTAAAATATTTTTCTGCTCTAGACATTTTGTTTCATCTAAGCTCATCCTCAATTTCTTTTTATTCTAGATCTTAACTATTTTCATTCGTAGTCTCATGTGTTCATTTAGACGAACTTGGCTATTCTATAGATTTACAAGGAAATAGATGTTCAAAGAACGACTTATTTCGTGATTCCATTATCGAGTTATTGTGTATGTCTGGGATTTTAGACTCATAAACAAAGAATCGATATGCATTATTATTTTGTGTATAACCGATGAAAATACAATCAACTGTCTTATGTCCTAATTTCACCATCTTAGGTGGAGGAATGGCCACCTTAGAAATACACTCTCACGCTCATAAGAATTTATAAAAATGAACTCTTCATTTTCCATAATCCATTCAGGGTTTATCTTTTTTTCTTTCAAAGTATCTTATATAAAAGGGTGATTTGCTGACGGAATAACTTTCCCCCATATATTCTGAGGTAACCAAAAACTTATTAGCATTGCATTCATCATATTTTTAAAGGTACGATTTTTACGTTCTGCAATACCATTGGATTGAGGCGAATAAAGAGCTGTGACTTGATATATGATTCCATTTTATTTATAAAATATCTTCAATGGAAAAACATACTCACCTCCTCTATCAGTTCTCAACTCTTTAATTTTCTTATTTAGTTGATTCTCAACTTCATTTTTATAGATAAAATTTCTCTATAACTTTGTCCTTACTTATTAATAAATACACATAACAATATTTTATGCATTCATCAATAGAGGTAATAAATATTTATTACCTCCCCTAGTTTGAATGGATCTAAAATCACATATATCACTATGATTTAGATCAAGTATTTCAATGTTTCTATTAATTATTTGAAATAATGACATGGTTAGTTTTACCTCAACACATGATTCACGTTTATATTTAGAATCAATTTGGAATATATGTATATGCATCATGTTAATTAACTTACGTAAACAAAATTATAGTTAACATGACATAATCTAGCATGTCATTGATTAAAAGACTCAAGCAAATAAGCAGAAGTTCTAGCTTTATTCATCACTGAAATAATAGTCATTACATTGAGCTTAAAAAGTCCATCAGTTACATAGCCCTTAACTATATGCATCCCATTTTTAGTTAAAACTACCATGTTAGATTCAAACACCATTCGGAAGCAATGCTTGTTCAAAAGCGATCATGACACCAAATTCTTCCGAAATTCTGGTACGTACATGACATCATTTGGAGTCAACTTCTTTCCAGATGTCATCTTCAAAATCACATTTCCTTGACCTTGAATATCAGAAATGGCTCAATTTTCCATAAACATTTTTTCTTTATTTTAGCAGGTTTAAAGAAGGTGAACAGTCTCTTGTCGAACACAAATGCTTTGTAGTTCCAGTATCTGATGAGTGATAAATAGATCACTATATCCCACTCATTTGACTTAATATTTTGTATAGTTTCTTAAGTTTTGTGAATATTTTGATGTGTTTTGTGTTATTTTGTAGATAAATAAAATAACAGGACTCTCTGGAATCAATTCGGGGCCAAAACAGTGAAAAACAGACAAAAAATGTAAAAATATAAATTTCCTGCTAAAATGCGCCATTTGCTAAAATACGTCGTTTGCTAAAATGCGCCAGACACGTGGACCAATCAAAGAAGTTTTACTATCATGCGCCATTGCTAGCATGCGCCTGCCACGTGTCAATGTCACAACCAATATTCTAACATGCGTCGTTCCACGTGTCATCATCATGTGCTGCCTACAATACGCGTGCCATGTGTCATCATCCGAATGGACCGCATCAACCACGTGCCACATGTCAGCCTCGTGTCATCCACGTGTCAGCCACATCAGCCGCATGCCGAATCAGCTTGCCATGTGTCAGCCACGTCACCACTAGCGAATCACATTTCGCCATGTGTCAAAATTTCATTGGACCGCATCAACCGTGTGCCACATGTCAAAATTATATTGGACCAACGAATTACGAGTGCCACATCAGCAAACAATAATGCAAGCTGTGTTCTACCGTATTGACAGCTCAGGCGTCGCGACGTGCAGACTTTTACGCGTCGCGACGCGAAATTTTTTCTATAAATAGAGGCCGAAATTTCATTTGTAATTCATACTTTCTTCTGAGGAATTCCTTAAGAATACTAAGAAAATTGTATCTTGCTTGTTTATTTACAACTTTCTGTAATTAATTTTATTTACTTTTCGCAATAACACTTTCTTTTCTTTACTTTTCAGTATTTTACTATTCAGCATGAGTAGGTAACTCTCTTCTGATGGGGTGAAAGGTAAGCTTTTATTAGTAATATTTAGATTAATCTCTCTTAATTATAATATTTAAACTATTTAAAACCTGAATTCATGAGATACCGCCTTTATGGTCGGTTGGAATTTAATTGAATTGGTTTTAACCTGACTAAACATGGATACCGCCTATATGGTCGGTTGGAATTAATTATAAATTTGACTTAATCAGGATACCGCCTGTATGGTCGGTTGGTAATATCACGCAAAGTTAATATATTATAATGAAGGAGATATCTAAAATAGAAGTAATACAAGTGGATCCTCTAGCCCCAATATTTTCTTTTATTGTATTTTTCCCTTTTTAATTTCCAGCATTTACTTTATTTAATTTCAGCATTTACTTTCCAGCATTTACTGTATGTCATTTACTTTATTTAAACTTTTACTAGTCTTAGATATGTGTAGTAACTAAACCCGTTATCTGGGGTTATGATGAATTCCAATATCATTGGTTTATAAGGGGTTATTTTATAGTTTGGGTTTAAGCCTTAGACTCAATAGCCCACGATCTTCCTTGAAGATAAATAACCCTTTAATAGATTTCCTTACAAGATAGGAATATACCTGTCGGGCGGAGGTAGCCATAATTGGAACTTAATCTTAATGAATTCAGATAACTTGGTTGACATAAGAATATGATTAATTGGGTTATTCTGGGTATTTGTATCTGACCATCGGAAGAGGCTTTTGCATAAATTCATGTTCCAG
Source organism: Zanthoxylum bungeanum (assembly GCA_019454045.1). NCBI lineage: Eukaryota > Viridiplantae > Streptophyta > Magnoliopsida > Sapindales > Rutaceae > Zanthoxylum > Zanthoxylum bungeanum. The sequence continues at coordinate 3,627 of SKCR01031415.1, read as the reverse complement.
GTTAATAAACCAATATATTGCACAAACGTAAAATAATCACTTCATCTTTAAAAGATATTGGAAGGATTCACAACCCTAGATAGTTTCTTAATATTGAATTTCCCCTTAATTTACTTTCGCACTATTCGTCTTTAGTTTAAAGTCACCATCCAATCAAACAACCAATCCATTAGATACTTGTAAAAATTTGGCCTCATAAATTAATAGCATAGGTATTAAGTCCTTGTGGGATCGATATATTTATACTACTTGAACGATACGTGCGCTTGCGTTATACGCGTGTGATTACGCCGATCAATATCAATCCACTATTCTCTTGGATTTGAGCCCACTAGGTTCACTTCTGACACCACAGTACATAGATCTATGTCAGAAACTTTTTAGAGAAAGATTGTTCACCATTTTATTTTCTTAATCTATTTTCTTCTTCGATAATTTGTACTCCGAAGACTTACGTCCCACTGTGTCCTAGTTGAAGTATTTCCTTTGGAATTTTATCTGCTTCTTCGAGTAACCTCCATTTGGACCTAGCTTGGGTCATTTCTTGGTATTTTTGCTAATAAAGCCTTGACTATGCTCCATGACATTGGCTTTAGCCTCGAAATTGACTATTTTCCTCTCTAAGTATATGCTTTATTCCTCAATACAATGTTTCCAAATTAATTGTTCAAGGTTCATTTCCATGATTTTGTGCTTAAGATAAATTTTAAATACTCTCCAGGCATGAGGTAATTTCTCAATTATTACAACAACCTGAAAAAATTCACTCATAATCATATTTTCACTAATAATCACATATAAAATTATCTGAAATTCCTGAACTTGGCTCATTACAGTTTCAGTATCCACCATTTTAAAATCCAGAAAACCATAAATTTTTTAGTGTCTGCATCCTGAGTTTTATATTTTCGTTCTAAAACCTTCCATAGTTCTTTAGCTATTTTCTTATCAGAATACACGTCATAAAGTGAATCACTAAAATAATTCATTATGTAATTCCTACACAGGAAATCAGAATGATTCCAAGCATCGATCGCACTGATCACTTAGTCATATTTTCACCCTTTTTAGCCGTAGGAGCTGTTGAGTCAAAAATATTGTAAGGTCTGACATAGTCAAGTAGAAGAATATTTTCTACTACCAGCATTTGAAATTATGTCCATTGAATTTCTCAAGTTTCTCAGCAGTTGCAACTTGAACCACAATAGGTTTCTGAACCTGAACAGAAGAGCAGAAGAAGACATTGTCTCAACAGGTCCAGTTTGGTGATTGTCAACATTTACCATTACAAATGAATCTGTTTTAAGATTGATACAAATATTAGATTGGCAATAGCAAACAATAACGATTAAATGTTATGAAAAAAATAAATTACAACAACTATAAGCCGAAAGTAAGACGAAAGCAAAAATAAGAAATAAAACTAATAATCATGTATATGACAGTCTCCTTAAAATAGATTCGCGGCCTGTAATGGAACTCATGGTTGGAATCAGCGTCTGTTTCCTATGATAAAACATCAACATGTAATTTTGGAGTACTATAACTTACCTCAGCGAACTCGGTTGCGCGTTCAACTTGAATTATAAAAAATGAGCAAAATAGCTCTTGGTGGAAATACTTTTGGTGCTCTTAAGTTTGAAGAAAGGTTATTCTTGAATGATCTTGGTTGTGTCTTAAAAACGCTTCTTTTGTTTTGTGTTTATAAAAGAAAAGGATAGAGAAAACTCTTTCAATTTTATAACCACGAGAGAATTAACTCTCCATTGAATATCATATTTAATAGGAGAAATTATGGGCACATCATGGCTAGCTACTGTTATATTAGACGAAAAGCTACCAAAAACTTAAAGGAAAATTAGTAAAATCAAGGCTAACGCGAGCATAGCTCAATTTGGACCACATTCATGTACGCAGAGACCAACCCCGAATCGGGCTGTGATTTGCGTGTGTGTAGAGAGAGCCTATATTAACAACTTCTTACCACTTTATAAACAAACAACTGTATATAAGCCCTTTTAGGCTTATTTAATTTTAGATGTGGGATAACTTTGATTTCCTTTGATTTTCCTTCTCAACAACTGCATTTTTTGAGACAAATTCTCATTCACCTGATCATCATTTTGAGCGTATCAATATATCAATTCTAAGTACTCACACATGAAATTTTGAATTGCTTATGAGTTCATCATTCCTTAAAATTAGAAAAAAAATACGTATTTTCCAACATTTTTCCAACACTATTCACTCCCATATTTTTCCTCCACTCTCAGTTTTTCTCTTTTTCTCTTTTTTCTTTTTCCTTTTTTAATCTCTTTCTCCTTTTCTGTTTTTCTTTAATGTATACTCATCGGAGTGTTTTATCTTTTTTTAGGGTGAGGTCTCGAGCTTCTCTCCAGGTTGGATATTTTGATGTTTTATTATCCACATCTTTGATGACATGTGGTTCCACCCATATTTGGTAGTACATTTCCAATCATGTGTTGATTTTTTGTTTATGTTTTGAGGGAATAAAGGTTTTATTTTCTTCGGCTGATAAAAGATCTATTTTGGTAAGATGATTGATCTAATTTTGGAAGCGAAAGCTCAGTATTTAAGTTTCTCTATAGATTTATTTGCTTATCTTATAATAGATTTGTAGGCATTGCATTTTCGCATGTGAAACCCGATGATGAGCCTCATTTGAAGGCACTACCTTTTGAGTCACGACAGCCGCGGGAAATGGATATCGGAAGGGGAAATTCAGAATAAACAAGCTCACTGTCTTCGTTAGTGCTGCGTTCGCTACTGTCGTTCGAACGGAAAACAGATTGCGGGTGTTCGTGTCGCGTTCGAGGAAGCGTTCGAACGGTGTCGGTAATTCTGTTTTTGCTGCTGCCTCACACCCGCCCATTTAGCTCCCCAAGTCCATAAAACCATCCCAAATTAAATAAATAAATATTAATTTAAACAGAAATAAACATTTAAACCATTTACCAATTAAATAAAATATTTACCTAACTTAAACTAAAATCATACCCAAAATTAAATAAGATATACCTAATTAAAATCAATCCTAACCATTAAAGCCAATCATATATTTGACTTCCTAATCTAATAAGATAATACCAATATAAAATATTTGTATTCCTAAAACCAACACAAATAAATATTACAACTTCCTAAATAAAATATTTTGTCCCCCCTCAATCTTGTGTATACCTTTCTCATCTCTCTAATTTGGAAACAAGATCCTCTTCCTTGTGAGACAAGGTGAAACCCTGGCAATCTTCTATATAAACACCCCTAACCAAAGCATTCCTCCTCCTTGGACATAGATAATTCACACCCAAAACTCTCTCGAAACCTCTCTAGACTCTCTCTACACACCCAACTAAACAAAAAAAGAGAAACACTTCACACAATACACAAAAAGAAAACAAAGAAACCACCACAAGCCACCACCCCTCCATAGTCGAATCCAAAGCATCACAACCACCTTCCATAGCCGAATCCAAAGCAACCTACAACCACCATACCGAATCCAGAACACACCAAACTCACCTTTAGCCGAATCCTAAAACACGCCTAAACAACCTCCTAGATTACCTTAAAACATCAGCCCAAATCCTTAAAAAAAAACAGTAA